>JAXIVJ010006068.1:5000-69560 GCA_036785665.1 Chirona hameri | reverse complement strand
CCCACACCCACACCCACACCCACACCCACACCCACACCCACACCCACACCCACACCCACACCCACACCCACACCCACACCCACACCCACACCCACACCCACACCCACACCCACACCCACACCCACACCCACACCCACACCCACACCCACACCCACACCCACACCCACACCCACACCCACACCCACACCCACACCCACACCCACACCCACACCCACACCCACACCCACACCCACACCCACACCCACACCCACACCCACACCCACACCCACACCCACACCCACACCCACACCCACACCCACACCCACACCCACACCCACACCCACACCCACACCCACACCCACACCCACACCCACACCCACACCCACACCCACACCCACACCCACACCCACACCCACACCCACACCCACACCCGAGCACCCAACCTCACCCACACCGACACCCACACCCACACCCACACCCACACCCACACCCACACCCACACCCACACCACCCACACCCACACCCACACACCCACACCCACACCCACACCCACACCACACCCACACCCACACCCACACCCACACCCACACCCACACCCACACCCACACCCACACCCACACCCACACCCACAACACCACACCCACACCCACACCCACACCACACCCACACCCACACCCACACCCCACACCCACACCCACACCCACACCCACACCCACACCCACACCCACACACACACCCACACACACACACACACACCCACACCCACACACACACACACACACACACACACACACACACACACACACACACACACACACACACACACACACACACACACACACACACACACACACACACACACACACACACACACACACACACACACACACACACACACACACACACACACACACACACACACACACACACACACACACACACACACACACACACACACACACACACACACACACACACACACACACACACACACACACACACACACACACACACACACACACACACACACACACACACACACACACACACACACACACACACACACACACACACACACACATCGCATCGCTAGACACTGACCTGCATGGGTGTCGACTCGGCCGAGATGGCTGTGAACCCGACGATGTCACTGAAGTAGATGGTGACACTGTCGTAGTGCTCGGCTACCACCGACTTCCCGGCTATCAGCTGGCTAGCCACTGATCTGAAACATAAGGATGCTGTGATCAGTGGTCAGCTCAAGACTACATAGCCACTGAGACTACATAGACTACATAGCCACTGTAGTCACTGGTCTGAAACATAAGGATGCTGTGATCAGTGGTCAGCTCAAGACTACATAGCTACTGTAATCTCAAGTCAAGTCACTGGTCACTGGTCACTGGTCTGCAATATCCGGACCACTTCTTCGTTAAAGCGTTATTAATCTAAAATATTTGGCATGTGTGTTTTAACCGGTTGGATCCCCTGTAGTTTGAAGCAAAATTAGGGAAGTTTGTTTTCCTCTACAAACTTGACTCTCATGATGTACCGATGACCACCTGTCGCCAACCCGTCTCCTTTGAATGCCAGTACAACCTGTCTATCGGTGGTTACTGCCACCGGCCAGTCTATCGGTGGTTACTGCCACCGGCCAGTCTATCGGTGGTTACTGCCACCGGCCAGTCTCTTCCAGCCGATTACTGGCATTGGTAGACTTCGGAGAAAACCTTTCCCAGCGGACCGATTGTTGCATTCGAAATCCGGAGCACACGCCGGCTGAGTCGATTGAACGTTAGATCGTGTCCAATTTGTCTGTCGGGAGCGCCGGCATCGAGCCTCCAGACCCACGAAGCCATAGTTATGCTCCCCACGCAAGTGATTGGAGTCGGGCGGCGCTCACACTTCCGAGAAAGAGCGCTGACCCGGGATGTGCCAGCTCAGGATCGGTCAAGATATTCACAGCACAGCCCAGCAGACCCGTGTGTCCAGCGGGAGATTCTAGGAACTCACAGCTCATACCGACTGGCGGAGTTCTCGTATTCCGAGGTGGCGAGGGGGAGGGAGGAGAGGGGGGCAAGTAATTACTTGATGGGATTAATAGTGTAATATCAGCTCTGTCGGTACCCGTTGATGGAGATTCAGAGTATAATATCAGCTCTATCGGTACCCGTTGCGACACGGTCTGACCTCACTTTACACCATCTGATACCCGAATACTAACATTAGTTCGTAAATAGAGCTAATCTTATGCCATTCGATGTCATCTCTATACACATTACTTAACCAAACTACAGATTTTTCGCGACAGGGCGGCTGCATCAAATACATAACGAACATCCTCACACCCCAACCAAATTAGCCTAGATGCACCGACACCGAAGACCTACCCAGACACACGCCACAGAGTCTCCACCGAACCTCGCCCCAGCCACCGACACCGAAGACCTACCCAGACACATGCTACAGAGTCTCCACCGAAGCTCGCCCCAGCCACAGACACCGAAGACCTACCCAGACACACGCCACAGAGTCTCCACTGAAGCTCGCCCCAGCCACCGACACCGAAGACCTACCCAGACACACGCCACCGAGTCTCCACCGAACCTCGCCCCAGCCACCGACACCGAAGACCTACCCAGACACACGCCACAGAGTCTCCACCGAACCTCGCCCCAGCCACCGACACCGAAGACCTACCCAGACACACGCCACAGAGTCTCCACCGAAGCTCGCCCCAGCCACCGACACCGAAGACCTACCCAGACACACGCCACAGAGTCTCCACCGAACCTCGCCCCAGCCACCGACACCGAAGACCTACCCAGACACACGCCACAGAGTCTCCACCGAACCTCGCCCCAGCCACCGACACCGAAGACCTACCCAGACACACGCCACAGAGTCTCCACCGAACCTCGCCCCAGCCACCGACACCGAAGACCTACCCAGACACACGCCACAGAGTCTCCACCGAACCTCGCCCCAGCCACCGACACCGAAGACCTACCCAGACACACGCCACAGAGTCTCCACCGAACCTCGCCCCAGCCACCGACACCGAAGACCTACCCAGACACACGCCACAGAGTCTCCACCGAACCTCGCCCCAGCCACCGACACCGAAGACCTACCCAGACACACGCCACAGAGTCTCCACCGAACCTCGCCCCAGCCACCGACACCGAAGACCTACCCAGACACACGCCACAGAGTCTACTCCACCGAACCTCGCCCCAGCCACCGACACCGAAGACCTACCCAGACACACGCCACAGAGTCTCCACCGAACCTCGCCCCAGCCACCGACACCGAAGACCTACCCAGACACACGCCACAGAGTCTCCACCGAACCTCGCCCCAGCCACCGACACCGAAGACCTACCCAGACACACGCCACAGAGTCTTTACCGAACCTCGCCCCAGCCACCGACACCGAAGACCTACCCAGACACACGCCACAGAGTCTCCACCGAACCTCGCCCCAGCCACCGACACCGAAGACCTACCCAGACACACGCCACAGAGTCTCCACCGAACCTCGCCCCAGCCACCGACACCGAAGACCTACCCAGACACATGCTACAGAGTCTCCACCGAAGCTCGCCCCAGCCACCGACACCGAAGACCTACCCAGACACACGCCACAGAGTCTCCACCGAACCTCGCCCCAGCCACCGACACCGAAGACCTACCCAGACACACGCCACAGAGTCTCCACCGAACCTCGCCCCAGCCACCGACACCGAAGACCTACCCAGACACACGCCACAGAGTCTCCACCGAACCTCGCCCCAGCCACCGACACCGAAGACCTACCCAGACACACGCCACAGAGTCTCCACCGAAGCTCGCCCCAGCCAATACGTTTGCAGGCACCGTCCCGTCTCTGTAAGTCTGTTTCCGAGCACCGCTCCGCGGAGGATATCATTAGCGCCGTTCACCGGTTCGTCGAACAGGACGCAGCTGCAGCTGCCGGACCTCATTAGACGTGTATATCTCGTGTCAGTCTCCCCGGTCACCCGGAGTCCTAAGAAAGACCCGGAGCCCTTAGGACCACTACGACCTACATGTGAACAGATACTAATTGAAGCCGGACACATTCGTCATCCCTCGCATCGCATTACAGCATGTAGCTGTATCTGGTGAATGCAACTGCGCATATGCGGCCCCGGGAATTCTCTTGGGGAACGGACTAAAAGATAACCCTACACTACACCGTAAATTACATCACTGAAAGTGACACTACAAAGCGAACAGTATAAAAGCCGCAATGCTCCAGTTACAGTGCTGTTTTTCACATACGAACACCGTAACCTTATCGTGCGGTGGACTGCACTCACTTGGGCAGGAGCTGGTAGAGGAGCTCCTCACACTTCCTCTTCTCGTCGAGGTAGTCGGCGGTACGCTCCTCGACCAGCGCCTCCAGGTTGTTGGCGTACTGCTCCATTCGGGAGAGCAAGTTATCCAGGATATTCCCGCTCTCGTTATCTCTGAAACACGTCACACGTCACATGTCAAACGTCACATGGTTCACGACACACTTCACACTTAACACGTCACACGTCACACGTCTCATGTCAAACGTCACATGGTTCACGACACACCACACACCCCACACCTCACACGTCACATGTCAAACGTCACATGGTCCACGACACACTTCACACGTCACACGTCGTACGTCAAATGCCAAACGTCACATGGTTCACGACACCCCACACACCCCACACCTCACACGTAACACGTCACACAGTTCACATTACACGCCACACGTCACACATCACACATCATGCATCACATCATCACACACTCTCGGTCTGGCGGCGTGACGGCCAGGCCTAAGTGGCCGCCGCAGTTGCTGAGTTACAGCCAACCGGGCGTCATAACGGTATCGGTGCAGTGACCCGGGCATAATGCACTCAGTTAGAGTGGCTCAGCTGGCGTCTCTGTGCTCTTTTCCGTTGACTGCCTGCGCTTCTGCGCAGCTGGTGGGCCGTGCGTTCGTATGAGGACGATGATGATGATGATGATGTTGGCTGCAGCGCTGCAGAGGTCAGTTGGAGAGACCGTATAAGATGGATTCCTTTAGCATCCCTATTGCGTGATGAAGGCATATTAGTAATGCACCCAAGGCGCTCATATAAGAGATAAGTGCACTGTACAAAGTAACATGGATGTCGCCACGACTGGGAACACTAGGGGCATTGCCCCTAGTAATTTTCAGACATTCTTAATATGGCTACATGTCAAGTACACGTGCACTTATATTTGTCCCTACTAGTTTTGAAACCGTGGCGGCGACGCCTTTGCAAAGTAATTCCTTCTACGCAGGCGCGTCGCCACCCCCAGGATCGCCCCGGCCTCGCTCCGCCGCCCCCCCCCCCAGATTAGTGGGATTTTAACATTAGCCCATATGGGAGTGGGAGGGGGGGGGGGGGAAACACCTGGCTGGCCCCTCCAAACACATGACTGCCCCCCCCCCCACTAAAAATTTTGTGGCGACGCTCCTGTTTCTACGGCATTCTCATCTTCTTCCCCACTCGTTCGTTTTCCCATTTGCTCTCTCTCTCTCTCTCTCTCTCTGATGTGGTCAGCTGTGGCTACTGTTTGTCTGCCGCCTGTTAGCTGCTTCTGAGTGTTAGCTGTTTCTGGTGCCTGTGGGAGCCGCCAGCTGCCTGTGGTGGCCCACAGCATACAGCACCCAAGACAGGGCCTTGTTGTCGTGTTCCAGCATGCTGCTGCCAGGCACGCTTCAGTTGTTCTCTCCACGGGGAGGGAGAGCGGGTGTGATGCTCTGGGATCTCCCTAAGGAAAGTGGTGTGAATGCTGTCAGTTAAAGTTAGAAACGAACAGTCTTTTCTTCGGACTGAGTATTGCAAATATATGCACTAATGGAAACCAGTGAATTGCTTGTTCGCCTGCCGACTTACTATATTTTAAGATCCGACATATCAAGGCCATTCTACCAACTCACACAGGCGTCATCATCAAGGCGTCACCGAACTCAGACAGTAAAAAGACTGCAAAACGCAATCACAAACACAATCACAATCAAAACACAATCTTCGCTATAATGGCATTGCTATAGTAACGGTTGCGCGCATTAAAACCATTAGAGTATGAAATGGTTTGGATTAATCCAATAGATTAATGATCCAGTCCAATCAATTGGATTAGGATCGGATCGGATCGGATCGGATCGGAAAGTTTGACTTCGAATGGATTCGGATCGGGCTGGATTTATTTTCAGATAATATTTTACATACGAGGTTATTTAACAACCAACCGATCAGCAAGGTTCGCGGTAGTTGAATGTGCATCACCGTTCATTATTTTGAAATCGTGTATTTCTAACGTAATAATTTGTTTGAACACTTTTTATTTAGATACACCATGCACTATTTTCAGAAACTCAGAATGGACCGGATCAAATTATAATTACAGAAACCTCATGGATTTGGATTGTACACGGATTAAGACTTGATGGATTTGGATTGGATGGGACCTTAATGGATCGATCCATTTCATACTCTGAAAAGTATGACATCTGAGGCGAGTCATACAATCCAGTTTGCGGGTAGGCCGGGTGGCCTACGCGCAAACTGAACACCAGCACACTATCAACAGCACACACACTGGCAGGACCAACGCAACTATTCCGAGCAGGCACACGCAATGACATTGTTGATTGGCCGATCATTCCGCCCCTGTAGCTCAGTTGGGAGAGCGCCGGGCTTCTGACCTCATCCGGTAGTGGCAGGCCGGGTTCGAGTCGCTTCGGCGCTCGCTATTTGCCCCTGACTGGGATGGCCTGTGGCCGGTGGTAGCGGTCGCACTCAAGGTCAGGTGACGTCAGAGGGCGGGGCGGACCGTGTCCAGGTATGTCGGGCACGTACAACTTTCGCTTCTAAATTCTGCCGGACGCCAGGAATTGCTTGATCGGGTGGTGGGGTCAGGGCCTGCGCAACAAGCTATGCTTAGCGCCGGGCCTGAACTCGGAAATCCATCCATTCAAAAACATTCGGACTAAATGTATATTTAAAAAAAATCCCATGTGGTCATCGGCCGCCGATGACCACACGATCTAATCGAGAAAAGCAGAGGAACTTTCGGAATTTAATCGCTATCCAGTAACCGTTGTGATGAGCAGCGGAGGCCAGTCGTGCTTGACGCTGATAGTAGTATTAATATTTGTAATAACGCTGATAGTAGTATTAATATTTGTAATAACGCTGATAGTAGTATTAATATCTGTAATAACGCTGATAGTAGTATTAATATTTGTAATAACGTTGATAGTAGTATTAATATTTGTAATAACGCTGATAGTAGTATTAATATTTGTAATAACGCTGATAGTAGTATTAATATTTGTAATAACGCTGATAGTAGTATTAATATTTGTAATAACGCTGATAGTAGTATTAATATTTGTAATAACGTTGATAGTAGTATTACTATTTGTAATAACGCTGATAGTAGTATTAATATTTGTAATAACGCTGATAGTAGCATTAATATTTGTAATAACGCTGATAGTAGTATTAATATTTGTAATAACGCTGAGAGTAGTATTAATATTTGCAGTAACGCTGATAGTAGTATTCATATTTGTAATAACGCTGATAGTAGTATTCATATTTGTAATAACGCTGATAGTAGTATCAATATTTGGAATAACGCTGATAGTAGTATTAATATTTGTAATAACGCTGATAGTAGTATTAATATTTGTAATAACGCTGATAGTAGTATTAATGTTTGTAATAACGCTGATAGTAGTATTAATATTTGTAATAACGCTGATAGTGGTATTGATATTTGTAATAACGCTGATAGTGGTATTAATATTTGTAATAACGCTGATAGTGGTATTGATATTTGTAATAACGCTGATAGTAGTATCAATATTTGGAATAACGCTGATAGTAGTATTAATATTGGTAATAACGCTGATAGTAGTATTAATGTTTGTAATAACGCTGCTAGTAGTATTAATGTTTATAATAACGCTGATAGTAGTATTAATATTTGTAATAACGCTGATAGTAGTATTAATGTTTGTAATAACGCTGATAGTAGTATTCATATTTGTATTGCAGGCTGGGTATATTTCTAATTGGTTAACAGAAGAACAACGTCAGAGCTGGTGGTTAATTCTGGACGTCTTCCCTCAAACTCCAACCGACTGTGTCAGTAAGACTTCGCCAAAGCCACTTGTGGTGAGGCTAAGTGGGAATCCCTTGTAAAGACCGGCTAACATGGAAACTAGTTTTTTTTCTCACAAGCAGCGCTAGTAGTCCCGTTTCTTGCAAACGGAGCTGTCATGGGCGGATACAGGTAGCAAATAAATGGGGGAAAACAGGAATTTTTAGATTATTTGCCCAGGGACGTTGTTTGAACGAAATGTTTTCATGCTGTTGAATTTCGCCACCTAATTATATCTCTAACATATACTCCTTTCAAAGTGCGGGGAAATTAACCCAATGGCGTCCTCAGGCAATTCCAGGATGGGTGGGGGGAGGTATCTAAAGATGTTACTATAATATTTTTGCCGCTTTGATTTCTGTATTAGATGCTTATATTTATATGTGTATGCATGAGAAAGTAAATTATGACAGTTTTTTATTTGTGCAGTGGCGTGCTCAGGAGGGGAAGGGGAGGGGAATTGAGCCTGGTCTTTTGTTATCTTTATCTTTGCTTATTTATATATTTGGCTATGTATTGTCACGCAATGGGTCCACAATCTCCCCCCTCCCCATTTAATCCTTGGGACCGCCTATGCCCCAACATACAATTGTGATTCATGCAGATGATATTGCATGAAATTACCCACTGCAAAATAACGTGCAGGGGCACTAAACACAATGCGTGTGAACGGAGTAAAACACATCACTGATGTGTTTTACTTATTGATTCAACTTTTTTGGAACGATTCAATCATGATTCATCTTGAAATCTGAATGATTAAATCACTGTTCGATTCACGGATACAATTTTTAGAATTAATTCCTTCCGATTGAAAGAATCAAAACAAATATTTTAATCGATTCACGTTTGATTAAACATTTAAATATATATGAGGTGAATTTATGTCAAATCAATACAAATGGAAAAATGCATATATATGATCATTAAAACATTGTTACAGCAATACTATTTCAGTAAAAATGAATGAGCCACTGAGACTGCATGCATTTGCACATTTTACCAGTGTACTTGAATCGTTAATACATCTTTTGATTCAATCAGCCTTGATTTGATGCGGGTTTTGATTCAATCACGATTCATGAATCAAAAGATCTGGTGGCGAATCAATTATGTTTTGATTCAATGCATTTGTATTGAACGATTCCAATCGATTCAATCAGTGTCGAATCAATAACCAGTCTGAACATATGCCCCCAAAATCCGTTCCTGGGGTCGCCCTTGGGAAATCAAAACTTTCAAAAAACATGAAATGTGTGTAAGGGTAACCGGACAAAAGTTCGTAAACATAAGGTTCGTAACGGAAAAAGTTCGTAGGCAAAGGTTCGCATGCAAAGGTTCGTATCGGATAAAGTTCGTATGGGATAAAGTTCGTAACGGCTAAAGTTCGTAATGGAAAAGGTTCGTATCGGGTAAAGTTCGTATTCAAAAAGTTCGTAACGGATAAAGTTCGTATGCAAAGTGTTTCGTATGCTGAAGTTCGTAAAGAAAAAAGTTCGTAATGGAAAAAGTTCGTATGCAAAGGTTCGTATCGGATAATGTTCGTATCGGATAAGGTTCGTATAGGATAAAGTTCGTAACGGCTAAAGTTCGTAATGGAAAAGGTTCGTATCGGATAAAGTTCGTATTAAAAAAGTTTCGTAACGGATAAAGTTCGGATGCAAAAGGTTCGTATGCTGAAGTTCGTAAAGGAAAAAGTTCGTAAGCAAAGGTTCGTATGCAAAGGTTCGTATCGTATAAGGTTCCGAACCTTTGCTCACGAAGTTTTCCCGTTACGAACCTTATGTTTACGAATTTTTGTCCGGATACCGTTACCATTCCGAACGGAGAGAGATAGAGACAGTGGCGTACCCAGGATTCACTCCAGGAGAGGCATTTTTTATCAGGGGGGCATAAGGTACTCCCACCAAATAAACTCACTGGATTTGGCCCACTATATGTTTTCAACATTTTTTCCCCTTTAAAAATCCTATTTTTTATCTCTCGAAATAGGGCCCTTCGGGCCCTATTTCCAAAAGGGCACATACGGCCAAGGGGGCACGTAGTCCCTTCAGGGGAGGGGGAAGGGGCAATTTCCTCGCCCCCCCCCCTTGGGTACGCCTATGGATAGAGAGACAACGTAAACAGTAACGTGTTGCCTGTCATAAGGACAATAGGTTCGTATCGATGAAGTTCGTATTCAAAAAGTCGTTACTATTTACGGTGTCTCGCTATCTCTCTGCGTTCGGAAGGGTAACGGTAGCCGGACACAAGATCGTAAACATATGGTTCGTAACGGAAAAAGTTCGTAAGCAAAGGTTCGGAACCTTATCCGATACGAACCTTTGCATACGAACCTTTGCTTACGAACTTTTTCATTTACGAACTGCATCATACGAACCTTTTGCATACGAACTTTATCCGTTGCGAACTTTTTTAATACGAACTTTATCCGATACGAACCTTTTCCATTACAAACTTTAGCCGTTACGAACTTTATCCCATACCAACCTTATCCGATACGAACCTTTGCATACGAACCTGTGCTGACGAACTTTTTCCATTACGAACTTTTTCCTTTACGAACTTCAGCATACGAACCTTTGCTTACGAACTTTTTCCGTTACGAACCTTATGTTTACGAACTTCGGTCCGGGAAGCGTGTGCAAGGCATTGCTAAAACAGGTCACCAAGTTTCAAGTTTATATCTTTCGCTATATAGTTACACGTCCTGGGTCCACAACTCCCCCTAATTTCATCCCTGGAGCCGCCCATAACATTGGGCCATGCGCTTGCGTCGCACCCTGGAACCGCCTATGTCACAACATACAAATGTGGTCCATGCAGATGACATTACACGAGATATTCCACCGCGAAATAACGTTTTTAGTTCATGCCAATGCCCCAAAATTCAACCAAATTGTAAATGCGTATAAATTGAATTTAATCGAGCTAGAATCGCGAATGAGCATATAATCATGCGTAATGGGTGCCAAATTTGAAGTCAGCGTCACAAAATGTCCTAGAAACTGCCAAATTCCAAAAAGGTCATGTCAGGTCATGTCGGGTCCTTTGAGGTCAGTGACCTCGGTTGACCTGTGGAGGCGCATGACCCCAGTGGAACATATAATTATATAAAATGGATCTCATATTTGAAATCAGCGTCACAAAATGTCCTAGAAACTGTCAGAAGCCAAAAAAGTAATATCAGGTCATCGGAGGTCAGTAACCTCGGTTGACCTCTGAAAAGCTCAATCGATGTCACAATTTCAAGGTAAACCACAACTGTCACCTGGAAAAACCTGTACATATGCTCCTGAACAACAAACACTATGAAACTGCACAAGTTACAAAGATCAATACTACGGACGCCAGTTGCGCCTGACATGACCTTGATAAACAGGTCAAAGGTAACCGGTAATGTGACCTACAACTTATTTTTTTCTTCCGAATATGTGTCAAATTGTTTGCAAGTAGGGTACGAAAAGTTTCATCGCAATCGGTTGATATTTACGCGAGTTATTCCCGAAAAACCGAGGGGTGGCATCCACCCACCTGCACTGGCGAGGGTTAAGACGTAACTTATACATGAAGAAGTGACTCGTAAAGGAAGACCTAAAGGAAGAAAGGAAGACGTATCTAATTAACAGGAAGAAGCGGCTCACTTGTTCAGTCGTCGGATGATACCCTTGAGTGCGTGGAAGTCTGGTCTGTCGACGGGGTCCTCTGCCCAGCAGCGTCGCATCATCTGCAGCACCTCCTCGTCGGCCATGTCATGGTCAGTGGCGGGACGGAACGGAGGCTTCTGGCCATTACGCACGTTCTCCACGATCTCTGTAACGCAGACACATGGATCAGCTGTGTCTGAACAGACATAGACACATGGATCAGCTGTGTCGGAACAGACATAGAGACATGGATCAGCTGTGTTGGAACAGACAGAGACATGGATCAGCTGTGTCGGAACAGACATAGACATGGATCAGCTGTGTTGGAACAGACAGAGACATGGATCAGCTGTGTCGGAACAGACATAGACATGGATCAGCTGTGTCGGAACAGACATGGATACATGGATCAGCTGTGTCGGAACAGACAGACATGGATCAGCTGTGTCGGAACAGACATAGAGACATGGATCAGCTGTGTCGGAACAGACATGGATCAGCTGTGTCGGAACAGACACAGAGACATGGATCAGCTGTGTCGGAACAGACACAGAGACATGGGTCAGCTGTGTCGGAACAGACACAGAGACATGGATCAGCTGTGTCGGAACAAACATGGACACATGGATCAGCTCTGTCGGAACAGACATAAAGACATGGATGCCATGTGTCGGAACAGAAATAGAGACATGGATCAGCTGTGTCGGAACAGACATAGACACATGGATCAGTTGTGTCGGAACAGACATAGACATGGATCAGCTGTGTCGGAACAGACATATAGACATGGATCAGCTGTGTCGGAACAGACATATACATGGATCAGCTCTGTCGGAACAGACATAAAGACATGGATGCCATGTGTCGGAACAGAAATAGAGACATGGATCAGCTGTGTCGGAACAGACATAGAGACATGGATCAGCTGTGTCTGAACAGACATAGACATGGATCAGCTGTGTTGGAACAGACATAGAGACATGGATCAGCTGTGTCGGAACAGACATAGAGACATGGATCAGCTGTGTCCACATGGTAGACATGGATCAGCTGTGTCCACATGGATCAGCTGTGTCCACATGGTAGACATGGATCAGCTGTGTCCACATGGATCAGCTGTGTCCACATGGCAGACATGGATCAGCTGTGTCCACATGGTAGACATGGATCAGCTGTGTCCACATGGATCAGCTGTGTCCACATGGTAGACATGGATCAGCTGTGTCCACATGGATCAGCTGTGTCCACATGGTAGACATGGTTCAGCTGTGTCCACATGGTAGACATGGATCAGCTGTGTCCACATGGATCAGCTGTGTCCACATGGTATACATGGATCAGCTGTGTCCACATGGTATACATGGATCAGCTGTGTCCACATGGTAGACATGGATCAGCTGTGTCCACATGGTAGACATGGATCAGCTGTGTCCACATGGATCAGCTGTGTCCACATGGTAGACATGGATCAGCTGTGTCCACATGGTATACATGGATCAGCTGTGTCCACATGGTATACATGGATCAGCTGTGTCCACATGGTATACATGGATCAGCTGTGTCCACATGGTAGACATGGGTCAGCTGTGTCCACATTGATCAGCTGTGTCCACATGGATCAGCTGTGTCCACATGGATCAGCTGTGTCCACATGGTAGACATGGATCAGCTGTGTCCACATGGTAGACATGGATCAGCTGTGCCCACATGGTAGACATGGATCAGCTGTGTCCACATGGTAGACATGGATCAGCTGTGTCCACATGGTATACATGGATCAGCTGTGTCCACATGGTAGGCATGTATCAGCTGTGTCCACATTGATCAGCTGTGTCCACATGGATCAGCTGTGTCGACATGGTAGACATGGATCAGCTGTGTCCACATGGTAGACATGGATCAGCTGTGTCCACATGGTATACATGGATCAGCTGTGTCCACATGGATCAGCTGTGTCGACATGGTAGACATGGATCAGCTGTGTCCACATGGTATACATGGATCAGCTGTGTCCACATGGTAGACATGGATCAGCTGTGTCCACATGGTAGATTTCCCAACTGAAACAGCTCTGTTTACCAGCCAACGATCATTCCGGAATTTTCCCCCGACACAGGCATGTGGCTAACTTTGTTTAGCAAAATTTACAATTAAGATGAATGCTCTCTACATTCGAGGTGCCTGCAACGAATCAAAGCGGCAAAGTTTTGTTGGAACTTACATCTGGACAAGGAGTAGGAAAAGTTGCATGAGCTATGCATGTTGTAAGGCTATTCAAATATGGTGAATTCATGACAAGACAAGGCATTGCAAAAGGGGGATTCATATAAATCATATGAGAAATTCCTCGCATCATGAGCAGAGACAAGGCCTGAAAAAGACGAATGGCTGCAGTAAGACGAGCAATACATTACATACGGATCGATAACTGTGAGCTTTACCACTGAAGAAGACCATTCCAGTTAGAAAATAGTGGGCTCTGAAGCGAGTCAAAAACTCATTCCCATTGTTGGTTGAGGTGTTCACAAGTATTGTAAGTATTGCTTTCGCACTGGGGTTGTAACTAACAACTGGTTTAACCTGATTTGGTGCCAAGTAAGGTCTTCGTGTTTGTTTATATCACTTTATTCGTTTGGTACAGTTGGACGCGCATCACAAAAAGATGATGTCCATGTGATGTTAAGATGACATGGATAATAAGTGGATAGTAGAGAATATGGTAACGGGAAATTTAATGCTTCAGCAAATTGCAACAAACGTCACAATTTCACAACATTATACATTGAAATGGTATCAATCAACAACCCAAAGTGTCCAGTAAACAGGGAACGACTTCGTTCACCATGACATATTCCAATGCCTAAAAATATAAAAATAATGTTCCGTCTCATTATGTCACTTCAGGAGATATGTAATAGGAATAAACGAAACTTTGACCACGCCGACTAAGGAAATGACATGTAATGGATGTAGGTATGGACGGATGACATGGTCGCAGAAAAACCATGCTGCTAATCCTATTTTCCATTCCGGTCTTTTTTCACTTTGATCTACAGTTCCGACTTCAAACACAAGGTCCATTAGAGTAATTTGGTTGTTTGCGTTGTTTTCGGCGACTATGCCAAGCTTGCTTTACTTAATCACTGAGGCAACGTGGGGACCCACATTTTTCATATGTCATCACCCACAGTCCTGGAGCCGCCGTAACAAAATGCGAGGAAATATCCATGTAGTTGATATTGTACTATTGAGCTTGACCACTGGTCAATGCTCAGTGGTACAGCAAGGCGTTGATGGTGCTTCTGTTCGATGCTCAGTGGTACAGCAAGGCGTTGATGGTGCTTCTGGTCAATGCTCAGTGGTACAGCAAGGCGTTGATGGTGCTTCTGTTCGAGTTATACCATGTAGTCACGCAGCCGATAGCCATTTTTCTGCCGAAACGGCCTGTAATGTTTGTATACGAGAGTGATATTTAAAAAGCTTGAAAAGGTAAAACGGCTCCCAAATATCAATATCAATCGCAGCCAGCACACGAATTAATGTGTCCAAACGGTTCATGGAAACCCAAGTGTGGCATGAGCTACCACCATCGCAAAATTGTAAACCATTGTACCGCTTTAGCGTGGCCTGAGAGGTTTCCCGAGAAAGGTGAAACCTCCTCTCGCAGACGGCACCACATTACCCCGGGAGCCAGCGAGTGGTCTGCGGTTCGCCAGCCGGCGCTGTGCACCCTATGGCGCCTATGCAGCCGCCTGCTCGATATACAGAGAGTAGGCTGCTCCGCGAAACATCGCGGTATGACGGCACCCGTAACATGACGGCCAGACGGCAAAAGCTCGAGGTGATACAAAGAAGCAAAAGCGTGTGAAGCGAAACATTGGCGTTGCCATGATTTTAGGAAGGGGGGGGGGGGGATCTGTTTGGCAAATGCTACCTACCTAAAATTACTTTTCTAGAACCATATTTAACCAAAATCAGTTTGCGTCGAGATGAACCTGTAGACTTCATCAACCTACAACATTGTTCGACCCTAAAATCACCTAGAATCCGGGCCATATAGTACCTAGAATCTGTATCCATCTGAAGGGTTTCCAGACAGAGGAAGGGGGGGGGGTCGACAAGATGCCCGCTTCCCCTCCCCGTGGCGACGCCTATGGAGCTAAATCAAATGTTACCAACACCTTGCCTAAATTCAAGCAGTATGCCCTATGCGATGCATTAGCCGTACACGGCGCTTGCATGTGCTTAACACAGGCTTCGCCGACCTAAACCCTTAATCAATAGCATTTTTGCAACATAAATTTGCAATATAATTTCAACTGCTACACTCAAATGCTGGGAGCTCATACTAGGCGTAAGTTCAGACTTCAGGCGGCATTACTGTGAGGTTAGCCGACATACAGTTTCTACACTGTTCTTGCTGCCCTCTCCGTAGTACAGAGCTGTGCCAAGCATGATTTCTGCACATAAATGACTGGAATTCGAACCACAGCGCATTCAGGCACATTATCTGCGACGTTCTTGAAGCTCTATACAACAATACGTTGATACATCATTTCCATATCGATGATTGCATCCCATATTCTGGCTATAATAGCAACGCAGCAGACACTCACTGCAGGGTGACCGTGGACTGCGCAGGGGACTGCACGCGGGGCTGGACGCCGTATGATACTTGCAGTAGGTGCAGTCAATGTTGCAGTAGGACCCCCGCCTTGCCGCCATATCCACCGGACTGGAGGTGCAGCGCGCGGGGGACACCGCACGCGACACACCGCCACTCGAGCCTGAACCACTCGCTGGCCAGCTGAGGAATCCAGAAGCGCTCAACGCCGTGGGTGAGTGTCCGAGAAAAGGCGGCGACAGCCGCTTGAGAGGATCTCTGGGGGCGAGCGGCGGCGGCGGCGGCGGCGGCGGCTCGAGGGCGCGCCAGCCGCGCCGCCGCTCAGGAGACAGGCGCCCGCTCTGCATGCCGCCTGCCTCCGAGTAGATGCTGAGGATCAGGTCAATCTCGGTCGACAGTTTGGCGGCGGGGGCGCCGGTCGCGCCCGTCTCAGCACCGTGAGGTCGCGGTCGGCCGCACACTGTGAGGTCCGTCTGCCGGCGCCGCCAACGGCTGACGAGTCACTGAACAGCGTGACGCGTCCGGAGCCGTCGGATGGGCCGCGACCGACGCCGTGTAGGCGCCACCGTCGCACGCAGAACCCCCTCCCCAACCCCAAGCCCCGCTGTCTCGTGCCCTGTGCCCCTCCCCTCTGTCTTCACATCAGCTGCATACCAGGGACTCGTCTAAGGAAATTTGACTGAGGGGGGCGGCTTAACCCGCGCTTGACCGGGGGGGGGGGGGGGGGGAATATTGCCTCCCTCCCCTGTCGAATATTCGCGATAACTTAAAAACCGTTCAAGATATCAACCTGATACTTTCAGTACCTTCTTCCACATCAATTCTACGTCGACTCAGAAAAATTTAAGCTATTTTGTGGATTAAAAAAAAGATATACACCATTTTGTGACGTCACTTCACGCGAAATTAGCGATAAAATCACCCAAACCTGCAGCTGTAAAATGGTGACATTTTCAGATAAACTAAAACCAAAATAACGAAAAGATAGAAATTTGAACATTCTATCAAGCTGCTATCTCATAATTTTGAAATATTTGGTTTTTGTCCCCATTTGTTTTTGTTGAAAAATAGTTTTTTTATAAACTTTTCTTGTTTTTTTACAAATATAAAAAAAACGAAATATATGTGAAAAAATGGTGTTCAAGCAATATACAAAACAAATATCAAATAAATTTCATCTTTTTGACTGACTTATGGCTCCCTAAGTATGAGTAACTCATTGCCACTCATACATGAGTTATTGAGTAACTCAGGTTTTTTTGTGCTTTTATTGACCAGATAAAGACAAATAAATGCAAGCACTGTATTTTTTTTAAACAAAACTGGTCTAAAAAGATTCGTTTTGTATTTATATTTATCAATTTCAAATTTTGATCATATGTGACTCATGATGTCATATTGTGAAATTGCGTTTTTTGGCTTTTATTGACCAGATAAAGACAAATAAATGTCAGTACTCTATTTCTGAGACAAAACTGGTCTATACACATGCCTTTTGTTTTTAGACTTATCAGTTTCAAATTTTGACCATATGTGACCTGAACTTGACCTAAGCTTGACACTAACTTCACTTAAATTATGTCAGATGGTAAAATGACTATCACTATCGAATGCTACGTGTAAAATATCCCATAAAACATGGATTGCATGACTTTCGGAAATTGTCTGCGTATAGTGGCCTTTTGTGACCTGACCTTGACCTTGACCTTTGCTAACAATCTCATTTTAGGTCATGTGTATTATACCTTTGGGAGGACTTTGGGTGATCATAGTCTCAATCAAAGGCTTTGGATGGAAAGTATGGTCCATAAACTCAAATGCCTCCATGTTGACCTTTGACCTAACCTTGACTTGATGTGACCTCAATTCGAAAAGAGTATGCTTTAGATGCGTCTCATTGAGAGCTTTCGAATGTCGCATTGCGCGTCTCGCTGCGATCATTGGTTCCGGAGATAACGAGGGGGCAATATCCCCCCCCCCGGTCAATGGCGTTCGGCTGAGACCCCGGTAAAGCGCGGGTTAAGATGACTTATTTTCATTTCACCTGTTCTTGTCCATGAACAGTCACACTTTCTCTGGTTTTTACATAGTCCATTGATATCGTTCCAACGGGCATTCATAAAATAAATAGTTGTGCATTCACACAATTATGTTAAGATGATGGATAAGCAGCCAAATATACATTGTTATTAACCCGCCATTGACTGCGGGGGGGGGGGGGGGGATTTAACGCCCCTCCCCCTCCGACGAACTTTCGCAATCACTCAAAAACCAATAGCGCTATTAACGTGAAACTGTAAGTACCTTTTCTCACATCAATTTTACGTCTTCTGTGCTAACATGAAGCAATTTCGTCGAAACAAAATTGAGATATGGCGAATTTAGTGACGTCACTACACACAAGTTTGACGCAAAAATCAGCTAAAATTTAACAGACCGTACAAAGGTCATATTTTGAGAAAAATGCAAACAAATACCTCAAAATATAAAAAATAGCAACGGCTACAAAATATCTATCTCGGAGTGTTGCAATTTTGGTTTTTGACCCCCCCCCCAAATTTTGTTAATGCCCACACATTCTTTTTTTTCAGATATCAAAAAGCGTGAAATATATCAGATAAACACATATGGGCAATTCCTAAGCCAAATTGTAAAATAATATCACCATTTTTGACTGACTTATAGCTTCTAAAGTATGGGTAACTCATGACGTATTTAAAACAAAATGTTATTTATGACCAGTTGCGAACAAATGAACGTCACCACTGCATTTCTGAGGCCAAACTGGTCCAGAAACATGCTCTTTTTATTTATATTGATCAATTTCAAATTTTGACCTTTTGTGACCAGAACTGAGTTTGACACTAACTTCACTTAAATTAAGTCAGGTGGTAAAATGACAATCACTATCAAATTATACGTGTAAAATAGCCCATAAAACATATGTCGCATGACTTTTGTAGATATTTTGCACACGGTGACCTTTGGTGACATTGACCTTGACATTGACTTTTGCCAAAAATCTGAATTTAGCTCATGCGGGATGTGTATTATTCCTTTGCGACCACTTCGGGTGATCATGATCGCAATCGAAGGCTTTGGATGGAAAGTATCCAAAGCCTTCTTTGGATGGAAAGTATCCAAAGTCCCATACACTCAAATAACTCGATTTCGACCTATGACCTGACCGTGACCTGACATGTGACCTCAATGTAAGCCTGTCGAGTAATTATTTAGATGTGTTTCATTGAGAGATTTCGAATGCCGCCTTGCGCGTATCGCTGCGATCATTGGTTCGGTAGATCCCCCCCGCAGTCAATGGCGTACGGCTGAGACCCCAGTCAAGTGCGGGTTAATTTTGTTGACAGATGACAGCCAGAATGAACCAGTGTGGCTAAATTGTCAAATTTTCTTGAAAATGACATCTATCTTACGTGAAATATACATCATGTTTTAAAATGCCTACATAACTATTAACTATTCATCACGTTATTGGTGTTCCTTGCAGGAAGGTTCAAATGAATGGCATGACACTCATTCATAGTCATTCATTCATTCATTCATTCATAGTCATTCATTAATTCATTCATTCATATTCATTCATTCATATTCATTCATTCATATTCATTCATTCATTCATTCATATTCATTCATTCATTCATTCATTCATATTCATTCATTCATATTCATTCATTCATAGTCATTCATTCATTTAATCATAGATATTAATTAATTCATAGTCATTCATTCATTCATATTCATTCATTCATTCATTCATTCATTCATTCATTCATTCATTCATTCATAGTCTTGGTTTAAGGTTTTGGAGTAATGTCCAACACTAATACATGCTTTTATCCAGTTCATCTAAGTTCCAAAATATATGCTGAGAACTGGGTAAGCGAATATCTTTAAGCTGTGCGACTTTCAAAGATGGAATCAATTCGGCAAAACTAGCAGTGATTGTGTCATTGAAAAATGCGCATGCTTTTATTGAAAAATAAGCCTATTTGACCTGCGTCGGTTTCCGCTATACTGTGTGCTTTCTTTCATTTTCAGCATCTCGCAGTGATCATGATACTTGTCATCGAAAGCTTTGCTAATACCTTTAATATAAACATCGTTTGAGTTATTATTGTCATTATACACCATCTGCCATGGATCAGTTATAATAACTATATATGTATATGCAGACTTGTGCCTGGATCCCAAAGTTGGATATGGGATCCCAGTGGACCCTCGTTATAAAATGCATGAAGGTCTTGGATCCTAGTGGATCCCTCTGCGTAAAATACATGGAGATCCTCCTGGATCCCTCGGCGAAAATTGTAGATCACACGGCAATCGGCATACAATATATCAGGATCTGGGATCTTTGTGGATCCCTCGGCTTATTGTGTACCTGGATATGGTTGTTCCATGTGGATCCCGGGACACAGAACACATATATCTGGATCTCAGCTGGGTCCCAGTATCCAGGCACATGTTTGGGCCTACCATATTGCAAAATATTTATGCGAATAGCTCTGACGTCTCCCCGGGAGTCGTTTCTCCCTCGTGGGTAAACCTTATTAGTAAAGGAATATTGGTATGTAGTCCATACTTGTTCCTGGATCCCGAAGTTGGATCTGGGTCCCAGTGGATCCCTCGGCATAAAATGTTTGAAGATTTGGGATCCTTCTGGATCTTTCGGCGTAAATTGTAGATCCCATTGCATACAATATAGCAGGATCTGGGATCTTTGTGGATACCTCGTCTTATTGTGTACCTGGATCTGGTGTCTCATGTGGATCCCGGAACACAGTACACAGATCCGGATCTCAGCTGGACCCAGGGATCCAGGCACATGTCTGTGTATATGTGTGCGCATCTGGTCGTATGGCCTATAACAGGGGTGCAGCTTCTCTAGACAAGTTGGGGGGGGGGGGGGGCTGGGCAAAATCGTTTTAAGTACCATGCAAATGTACAAAAATACAGATTTATCCCCGGATTTGACTCACTTCCACGTCCAAGTTGGGGAGGGGGGGGGGGGGAGGAGGTGAAGCCACCTCAACTGAATAGGATCCTACATCCCTGGCCTATAACTTGCACAGAACAGTTAAAATGTGCATCTCGCTAGTAATTATCAACTGTTTAAACTTGCCCCCCTCCCCTCCCCCAGTGGCCGTTTGTTTTCCTCGACTGGGGGGGGGGGGGGGGGCAGGAGCCGTGACTGCGGGGGTTTTGCCCCCGCAGTTAACATGTTAGAGTCTGCTGCAGACCGACAGGGAGGGCAGAAGAATCAACGAGCACCGTAGATGATCATACATTTGTAAGAAAGTAAGCTGTACACGGATTGACCCATGAATGCACAGATATGGGAATATGTTTATTTATATAATCCTCGGCGTTTCGTTCTTTATTTTAAAACTCGTCTTACACATACATATCAACCCAGCCTTCCTGAACACCACGGCAACAAGGATAGCAAGGTATATGCTAAAAGGGAATATTTCACCTTTAACATTAGTTTTTAACCGAGATAGACAGATTGTGGGGCGTAGCTTTCAATACATGTATGTGACAGACATTGCGTTACAATAGCTAGAAACTTCGTGAAAGACCGATGTGAAGAGAGGATGGAAATATGGATCCTACAAAATTACACCGTTTCCTATGCGATAATTATAAATAATATAAAATCAAAAAATGAAAACTTGCTAAGCAAAAAGAGCAACACGTACCTTTCGGTGATAGCTCGTTGTGCACATAGAACGGGCCCATTCGCATGATAATTTCCTGCACGATGATGGCGAAGGAGTACACATCGCCCTTCTGTGTGCCACATATGTCGCCCATGGGCTGCGACGCTCGCAGCAGCTCCGGCGCCGTCCACAGCCGCCCTGCCACGACAGGAGGGTCGGTCAGCAGGTCACAGCGCCATGTGGCAAACGATCCGGCACACATCTGTCACCCCAAGTCACGGTAAATGCGGCGGGTTAACATGGCACGATAGCCAAGCAATAGTTAATTGTTTATCCACACGTACCCAGGTGACGTCATGAACAACCGGTTGGTGGTTTCCAAATCATTTTGCTCGCATTGAATAAAAACAAAACCGTTGCGGCGATTGGCGAAACAATCACAGGACGGGCAACAGTAAATAGCAATCTACTTTGGATGTAGCCTTGCTAAAAAGCGTGATTAAATGCCAGTTTTTTATATGAAGGACTGGACTGCATTTACTTGCGAGGAAAACATATTTTCACAAAAGGCATTACAAGTTGTTCTAGTATAGTACTCCCAAAAGGCATACTCCCAATGTTCTAGTATAGTACTGCCAATGGCTCTTCCCTGGGAAGTTGTTGAG
The DNA here is from genome assembly GCA_036785665.1 of Chirona hameri. Classification (NCBI taxonomy): domain Eukaryota; kingdom Metazoa; phylum Arthropoda; class Thecostraca; order Balanomorpha; family Balanidae; genus Chirona; species Chirona hameri. The sequence goes on along the minus strand of JAXIVJ010006068.1, from coordinate 46,750 downwards.
CGCCATCTAGCAAGGTCTGGTCAGTGGCGCCCTCTAACGGGACGACGGTGGGTGCGGCGACAGCCCAGTGATGCAACAGACCAGACAGATGACGCTATCAGCACAAAGTTGCTGCTGTCTGCATCCTAGTCCTACCCACATGGAAGAGTATTGCAGAACAATTTTAATTGCGATGTGTCTTTGTGTTAACACTTGTGTAAAAATATGCGATATACAAAGTCAGCTAAATGTTCATTTCCAACGGATAGCAACGACACAGCCAGTAGGCACATTCCAGGTGACAGATGTTCTTGATGGCCACATCAAAACTACTTGCGAATTACGTCAAACTAGAACATACAGGGGAACCTCACAAGAGCGCAATGTTCACTCACGTTTCCAGTAGACGTACGAGTCGAGGTTCTGGTTTTCGTCGTCGGTATCCAGCTGCTGTAGGCCGAAGTCTGTGATTTTCAGCACAAACCGACTGTCGACCACACAGTTGGACGACTTCAGCTTGGAGTGTATTCGAATCTCACTGCTGTGAAGGTACGCCATCCCCTGAAAAACGAGCGAACCATTTCAGTCAGCCATCCGGTGCACGTGCTTATTCGTGGGGGGGGGGGGGGGGGGGGGAGTTCGCAACCGTCTTGAACAATTTAATTGTGCATTGTGCATACACATACATGGATTTCGGCTAGCAGTAGACACACCGCGAATTTCATGCGCCAACGTTGTTGACGGCTTTGAAGGAAACTGCGAAACAAAAACACGCTGCTGGATGGTACTTAAAGCCATTCACAGGGTAGGTAAATCATTCACATGGTAGGTAAATCATTCACAGGGTAGGTAAATCATTCACAGGGTAGGTAAATCATTCACAGGGTAGGTAAATCATTCACAGGGTAAGTAAATCATTCACAGGGTAGGTAAATCATTCACAGGGTAGGTAAATCATTCACAGGGTAGGTAAACCATTCACAGGGTAGGCAAATCATTCACAGGGTAGGTAAACCATTCACAGGGTAGGTAAATCATTCACAGGGTAGGTAAATCATTCATACAAAAATTAACGACTCAGTGTGAATTGACCGTATAGTAGATTGATACAAAGAATCTGAGAGGAAGCCATTCCTTAACACGGAATGCACATACGAAGAAGTTAGATCCATACACTACAGAATAGAAGCAAAAACTAAACTGAGTAACAGACTGGTTATTGATTCACCTTTTTTTGGAAGGATTCAATCACGATTCATTTTGGAATATGAATGATTTAGTCACCGTTTGATTCATGGATAACCATTTTCAGAAATTATTCTTTCCAATTCAAAGAATAATTTGTTTGTTGTTGATCAAATCACGTTTGAATCACCATTGAAATAGGATTGCACAGTCTTTTTTTATTCAATCAGCCTTGTTTCAATGCGGGTTTTGATTCAATCATGATTCATGAATAACAAAATCCGGTGGTGAATCGATTCTTCTTTGATTCAAGGGATTTTGATTGAGCGATTCCAATCGATTCAATCATAGTCGAATCAATAACCAGTCTGCTGAGTAATGATGAGTTCAATACTATTACATAATCTCCGATCTATCCCAGTGGCGGACTCGAATACAATCAAACGGCGATAAGCAGACTAAATTGTACCCCCATGGCTGCACCATAGAGGTAACTCCTTTCCCCTCCTCCTGTGAAGCACGCTGTCCTCCTCCATTCGGCCACTTGGAATATGCTGCGCTGCATGTTCTCTCGACCCAATGTCCTACTCTGGTGACATTCAGACTCTGATCATAATGCTCAATTTTAAAGACGACTCCTGATCTGTGGCGCTGACTCCGTATATTTGGGTCTTTTCTGAATACATGAGGAGGCAGCACACACCACTGCTGGAGCAGAGGAGGCACACACACACCACTGCTGGAGCAGAGGAGGCAGCACACACCACTGCTGGAGCAGAGGAGGCACACACACCACTGCTGGAGCCGAGGAGGCGCACACACCACTGCTGGAGCAGAGGAGGCACACACACACCACTGCTGGAGCAGAGGAGGCGAGGCATACACCACTGCTGGAGCAGAGGAGGCAGCACCCACCACTGCTGGAGCAGAGGAGGCAGCACACACCACTGCTGGAGTAGAGGAGGCAGCACCCACCACTGCTGGAGCCGAGGAGGCACACACACACCACTGCTGGAGCAGAGGAGGCAGCACACACCACTGCTGGAGCAGAGGAGGCAGCACACACCACTGCTGGAGCAGAGGAGGCAGCACACACCACTGCTGAAGCAGAGGAGGCAGCACACACCACTGCTGGAGCAGAGGAGGCAGCACACACCACTGCTGGAGCAGAGGAGGCAGCACACACCACTGCTGGAGCAGAGGAGGCACACACACACACCACTGCTGGAGCAGAGGAGGCAGCACACACCACTGCTGGAGCAGAGGAGGCAGCACACACCACTGCTGGAGCAGAGGAGGCAGCACACACCACTGCTGGAGCAGAGGAGGCACACACACACACCACTGCTGGAGCAGAGGAGGCAGCACACACCACTGCTGGAGCAGAGGAGGCACACACACACACCACTGCTGGAGCAGAGGAGGCACACACACCACTGCTGGAGCAGAGGAGGCACACACACACACCACTGCTGGAGTAGAGGAGGCAGCACACACCACTGCTGGAGCAGAGGAGGCACACACACCACTGCTGGAGCAGAGGAGGCACACACACCACTGCTGGAGCAGAGGAGGCAGCACACACCACTGCTGGAGCAGAGGAGGCAGCACACACCACTGCTGGAGCAGAGGAGGCACACACACACACCATTGCTGGAGCAGAGGAGGCAGCACACACCACTGCTGGAGCAGAGGAGGCAGCACACACCACTGCTGGAGCAGAGGAGGCAGCACACACCACTGCTGGAGCAGAGGAGGCACACACACACACCACTGCTGGAGCAGAGGAGGAAGCACACACCACTGCTGGAGCAGAGGAGGCACACACACACACCACTGCTGGAGCAGAGGAGGCACACACACCACTGCTGGAGCAGAGGAGGCACACACACACCACTGCTGGAGTAGAGGAGGCAGCACACACCACTGCTGGAGCAGAGGAGGCACACACACCACTGCTGGAGCAGAGGAGGCACACACACCTCTGCTGGAGCAGAGGAGGCACACACACACCACTGCTGGAGCAGAGGAGGCAGCACACACCACTGCTGGAGCAGAGGAGGAAGCACACACCACTGCTGGAGCAGAGGAGGCAGCACACACCACTGCTGGAGCAGAGGAGGAAGCACACACCACTGCTGGAGCAGAGGAGGCACACACACACCATTGCTGGAGCAGAGGAGGCACACACACCACTGCTGGAGCAGAGGAGGCAGCACACACCACTGCTGGAGCAGAGGAGGCACACACACACACACCACTGCTGGAGCAGAGGAGGCAGCACACACCACTGCTGGAGCAGAGGAGGCACACACACCACTGCTGGAGCAGAGGAGGCAGCACCCACCACTGCTGGAGTAGAGGAGGCAGCACCCACCACTGCTGGAGCCGAGGAGGCACACACACCACTGCTGGAGCAGAGGAGGCACACACACCACTGCTGGAGCAGAGGAGGCAGCACACACCACTGCTGGAGCAGAGGAGGCACACACACCACTGCTGGATCAGAGGAGGAAGCACACACCACTGCTGGAGCAGAGGAGGCACACACACCACTGCTGGAGCAGAGGAGGTACACACACACACACCACTGCTGGAGCAGAGGAGGCACACACACCACTGCTGGAGCAGAGGAAGCATACACCACTGCTGGAGCAGAGGAGGCAGCACACACCACTGCTGGAGCAGAGGAGGCACACACACCACTGCTGGAGCCGAGGAGGCACACACACCACTGCTGGAGCAGAGGAGGCACACACACCACTGCTGGAGCAGAGGAGGCAGCACACACCACTGCTGGAGCAGAGGAGGCATACACCACTGCTGGAGCAGAGGAGGCAGCACCCACCACTGCTGGAGCAGAGGAGGCAGCACACACCACTGCTGGAGTAGAGGAGGCAGCACCCACCACTGCTGGAGCCGAGGAGGCACACACACCACTGCTGGAGCAGAGGAGGCACACACACCACTGCTGGAGCAGAGGAGGCAGCACACACCACTGCTGGAGCAGAGGAGGCACACACACCACTGCTGGATCAGAGGAGGAAGCACACACCACTGCTGGAGCAGAGGAGGCACACACACCACTGCTGGAGCAGAGGAGGCAGCACACACCACTGCTGGAGCAGAGGAGGCACACACACCACTGCTGGAGCAGAGGAGGCACACACACCACTGCTGGAGCAGAGGAGGCACACACACCACTGCTGGAGCAGAGGAGGCACACACACCACTGCTGGAGCAGAGGAGGCAGCACACACCACTGCTGGAGCAGAGGAGGCAGCACACACCACTGCTGGAGCAGAGGAGGCAGCACACACTACTGCTGGAGCAGAGGAGGAAGCACACACCACTGCTGGAGCAGAGGAGGCACACACACCACTGCTGGATCAGAGGAGGAAGCACACACCACTGCTGGAGCAGAGGAGGCACACACACCACTGCTGGAGCAGAGGAGGCACACACACCACTGCTGGAGCAGAGGAGGAAGCACACACCACTGCTGGAGCAGAGGAGGCACACACCACTGCTGGAGCAGAGGAGGCAGCACACACCACTGCTGGAGCAGAGGAGGCACACACACACCACTGCTGGAGCAGAGGAGGCACACACACCACTGCTGGAGCAGAGGAGGTACACACACCACTGCTGGAGCAGAGGAGGCACACATCACTGCTGGAGCAGAGGAGGCAGCACACCACTGCTGGAGCAGAGGAGGCACACACACCACTGCTGGAGCAGAGGAGGCAGCAAACACCACTGCTGGAGCAGAGGAGGCAGCACACACCACTGCTGGAGCAGAGGAGGCAGCACACACCACTGCTGGAGCAGAGGAGGCAGCACACACCACTGCTGGAGCAGAGGAGGCACACACCACTGCTGGAGCAGAGGAGGCAGCACACACCACTGCTGGAGCAGAGGAGGCACACACCACTGCTGGAGCAGAGGAGGCAGCACCCACCACTGCTGGAGCAGAGGAGGCAGCACACACCACTGCTGGAGCAGAGGAGGCACACACACCACTGCTGGAGCAGAGGAGGCACACACACCACTGCTGGATCAGAAGAGGCACACACACCACTGCTGGAGCAGAGGAGGCAGCACACACCACTGCTGGAGCAGAGGAGGCACACACACCACTGCTGGAGCAGAGGAGGAAGCATACACCACTGCTGGAGCAGAGGAGGCACACACACCACTGCTGGAGCAGAGGAGGCAGCACACACCACTGCTGGAGCAGAGGAGGCACACACACCACTGCTGGAGCAGAGGAGGCAGCACACACCACTGCTGGAGCCGAGGAGGCACACACACCACTGCTGGAGCAGAGGAGGTACACACACCACTGCTGGAGCAGAGGAGGCAGCACACACCACTGCTGGAGCAGAGGAGGCAGCACCCACCACTGCTGGAGCAGAGGAGGCAGCACACACCACTGCTGGAGCCGAGGAGGCACACACACCACTGCTGGAGCAGAGGAGGCAGCACACACCACTGCTGGAGCAGAGGAGGCAGCATACACCACTGCTGGAGCAGAGGAGGCAGCACACACCACTGCTGGAGCAGAGGAGGCAGCACACACCACTGCTGGAGCAGAGGAGGCACACACCACTGCTGGAGCAGAGGAGGCACACACACCACTGCTGGAGCAGAGGAGGCACATACACACCACTGCTGGAGCAGAGGAAGCACACACACCACTGCTGGAGCGGAGGAGGCAGCATACACCACTGCTAGAGCAGAGGAGGCACACACCACTGCTACTCTCAGAACAGACATCCAAAGGCAGATGACAGGAAGGTCGCGTAAGAAATGCGGCGAATCGTCAATGTTCTGTCGCTGCCACGGGATGTCATCAGTGAATCGTCAATGTTCTGTCGCTGCCACGGGATGTCATCAGTGAATCGTCAATGTTCTGTCGCTGCCACGGGATGTCATCAGTGAATCGTTAATATTCTGTCGCTGCCACGGGATGTCATCAGTGAATCGTCAATATTCTGTCGCTGCCACGGGATGTCATCAGCGAATCGTCAATGTTCTGTCACTGCCACGGGATGTCATCAGCGAATCGTCAATGTTCTGTCGCTGCCACGGGATGTCAACAGCGAATCGTCAATGTTCTGTCGCTGCCACAGGATGTGATCAGCGAATCGTCAATCATCATCATCACCATCATCACGTTTATTTTGCATCACAAGTAGTGACAAATTCCAAGAGCAGTGGCCAGTGCGCACACACATCATTGCACAAAACAGAGCATCACGATATTGTACAGTACAACATCAATATCCCAAGAGACCACATCAAGGCTAAAAGGTCGGCATCACCATAGATTACCTAATACCATGGCATCATCATAAGGCGCAACAGATGACGGGCAGTTTCATCTGTGCACTATGCCAAAAAACGGAGTGAGTCAACGACTTCATCAGGCTCTGACTGCGGATGGATCATTTCTGGGTCGATGTTCCCCGAGGCCAAAGACAGAGCATTTTTAAAATTATAATTACACATGCTATGCACGATCCCCAGAAACGAACTATCCAGCTGGGAAGAGTCGACAGCTAGCACGGCTAAGCCTCGCGTCATGGCTCTGGACAGCCTGCGCTCTGACTTAAAGACATTGCAAAGCCCGCGAAAAAACATGCATCTCTGGGTCTCCTGGATGCTTGGCACTCCAAGTGCCGCAAGTAGGGCTGAATGATGGGCCTGAGGTGGCAGTCCATGCGCCGCCTTAAGATGGCGAGCTTGAAAGCCTTCAAGCCCACTGACATCCTCAGCCCGGAGTGGGACAACTGCGATTCCAAAGGTCAGAGAAGGAGCCACAATCGTACGCCACATGAATGCCTTGTCCATGGGGGCTAAATCTTTGCTGAAGATACCAGCAGGCGTTAGGCCATAGAAGGAGCCGCGGGCACGCTTCACACGCTGATTGACGTGCTGTTTCGCCTGCAAGTTAGAAGAGACGACAATGCCAAGATGCTCTGTCTCACTGACTACTGTAAGTTGTTGGTCAGTAAGGAACCATGACGGTGCCTCTGCCAGTGCGTCACTGCCAAAAACAATACAATGACTCTTGGTCTTGGATTTCTCAGGACTCGTGAACTCTAGCCTCCAGTTTATTGCAAACTTCTCCACAAGAAATAGATGACCAAGATAGCTGGCGTTACACGATAGGAGACACAGATCATCAGCATAACAGGCCGCTGGAACATGACATCCATAGATGACTGCCCTCTGCTGCTGTCATCCAGCGCCGCTAATAAAGGACGGAGGAAAACATTGGCCACCGTTGGCGACAAAATTGCCCCTTGCCTAGTTCCCCTGTGCACTCGGAAGTCACGAGACTGAAACCCTCGAAAGGCTACTTGACCAAGCAGTTCTCGGTACCACCACAGCAATAGGCACCAAGTTCTGACACTCAGAAGCTCGATGAGGTGCTAAAAAAGACCGTCATGCCAAATCCGGTCAAATAATTTCCTAACGTCCAAATTGGCCGCAAACACAGGAGAGCTTCTCCTTAGATGCCATTGCACCGTCTCACTGACCAACAGGGACGCCTCAGTTGTACCTCTATGGTGAACAAACCCAAACTGTAGGTCATGCGGAACGAAAAGGACTCCAATTCAGTTAACACTAGAAGCTCAAGCAGCTTGGACAGAGTAGACGTCAATGAGATGGGCCTATAATTATCTAGCAGATTAGGGTCCATACCCGGCTTTTTTAAAATCGACTTCACCACACTAGTCGAAAAGGAGGCTGGGACACGTCCAGTTGCAAAACAAACTGTCAGCAAGCCAGCAATAGCCTCAAACAATGCAGGACACTGACCAAAAGCAAATGCTCGACGGTTACAGAATCAGGTCCTGGGGCGGAGTCTCGCTTCAGTCCCGGGATAAGCTGAGTCACCTCCTCTCGTGCTACAACCCTTGGCTCAGCATCGTCACAACTTTCGGCAAATCGCTCAGCTACTGCGTCACGAATCAGTCTCTGGGAAGGGCTGAGCTGCCCTTCGCTATCCTCATGGATCGCTGAGAAATGTGCACGGAAGCATTCGGCATCTAGCGCACACTGAACAGACTGCTGCTCGCGGCGAACACTTCCTACATGTCTCCAAAAAGATGGAAGATTTCCTTGGCGAAGCCTGTGAAGGAGTTTAGCTTCCTGGTCAACACTGGAGTGAGCAGCTACCTTGCGGGCGCGCCTATAAGCCCGCCTAGCCTCATGATAGCAGTCATGCACGACGCCCTGCCATGGCCTCCCGCATTCGACCCAAACCCGATGCCTGAGTCGACAGCGGTCTCGTGTTGTTCTGTTCGTGATGTTCTGTCGCTGCCACGGGATGTCATCAGTGAATCGTCAATGTTCTGTCGCTGCCACGGGATGTCATCAGTGAATCGTCAATGTTCTGTCGCTGCCACGGGATGTCATCAGCGAATCGTCAATGTTCTGTCGCTGCCAAGGGATGTCATCAGTGAATCACCAATGTTCTGTCGCTGCCACGGGATGTCATCAGTGAATCGTCAATGTTCTGTCGCTGCCACGGGATGTCATCAGTGAATCGTCAATGTTCTGTCGCTGCCACGGGATGTCATCAGTGAATCGTCAATGTTCTGTCGCTGCCACGGGATGTCATCAGTGAATCGTCAATGTTCTGTCGCTGCCACGGGATGTCATCAGTGAATCGTCAATGTTCTGTCGCTGCCACGGGATGTCATCAGTGAATCGTCAATGTTCTGTCGCTGCCACGGGATGTCATCAGTGAATCGTCAATGTTCTGTCGCTGCCACGGGATGTCATCAGCGAAACGTCAATGTTCTGTCGCTGCCACGGGATGTCATCAGCGAAACGTCAATGTTCTGTCGCTGCCACGGGATGTCATCAGTGAATCGTCAATGTTCTGTCGCTGCCACGGGATGTCATCAGCGAATCGTCAATGTTCTGTCGCTGCCACGGGATGTCATCACCAGACAGGTCGTCAGTAGAGACGACGACCTGCCGTGCCTTTACCGGGGTCCAAGTGTTTGATCTGTTTGACCTGCCAGTTCGATCTCCACGTAGGTTCCAGGAGGCGGCTCGAACATCTGAAGATAGATAGCTCAGCTCCCACACAGATGGCTCACTTGTGCGGTTATTAGGCAAACCACTCGTCTTCAAACCCTCGACAGGTATATACCACTGTAGCTAGCAACTGCGATGAAAATGACATAACATCACTGCTGTCAAATGCACTACAACTTTTCTGAAGAAGTGCGTCTCCCGAAATTTCATTTCCATGAAATGGTAGGAATAATGTATACGATAGGTGTTAATAAAAATGTTAACGAACTTAAATTACCGCGCGGATCACTGCAGGCATGATACTTGTTTCGGTAAAATGACCAGGAAATGTTTATAAAGTGACCTAGAAAATGAAATTAATTCTATAAACCCTTTCTTATCCCAGCTTTGTGTTAACCCGCGCGGCGCTGGGGTCTCCATCCGAACGTCCGGTGCTGGGGGGCGGGGGTAAATTTTACCCCCCCCCCTCGTATCTTCCGAACCAATAACCGCAGCGAGACGCGCAAAGGCGGCGATCGAAAGCTCTCAGTGAGTAGAATCTAACACATACCCGAAATTATTAACTTAAATTAATTAACTCCCGGTCTTTTTGCTGACGGCTGACGGCCTGCAAGATCTCTTTGGAAATACGCCACTGGATTTGCCTCCCAAAAAAACAAAGAAGAAAAGAAAGAAAGAAAAAAAACGGCTTGATCCGCTCTTGCCCTTGACGTAGGTGCGCATGAGATATCTGTGCCCAGAGTAAGTGCGATTAGTATAATCATTTTTACAAAATCTGGGCGACTTCGCCGCCCGGCCAATTCATCCCTAGCGCACCGGCCAAGTCGCCCCTGAACGGTTTTTGAATACAAACAGTCTGCACACTCGCCAAAGTTATCGCTAAAACTAGCAAATCGGTTCCACAGTTGCTTCAATTGCTACCTACATCGCACCATATTGTCGGAATTTGGATGCGACCCAAACACTAGACACCATACAAAGTTTCGTACGGAAGCAAAAGTTACGTTTTGGGGAAACATTCCCGTTCCATCAGTTTTGAAGAAAACAATAGGAGCAGGCATGTGGTTGTTTTTGCTCTGGTTACTCTCCACGCCGAGAGATGGTGACATGTTAAAATGCATTCCTTCGGGGTTGCCAGAGAGCATAAACATGTGGGCGGCCAAGTCGCCCCGGAGGCAAGTGACCCCGTTCTCCCCTACCTACTTTACTTAGCGATGCTGATATTTGGTCCTGTAAAAAGCAGTTACAAGATTTTTTGACGCACTTGCCACGATTCAAACTTATCAAGGCAAGCTTGATAAAAAATTGATCAAAGATGTCCATCAAAATAGTTTAGTACCCAAAATAACAACAGTCACTGTCGAAACCTCCGTCAAATACCCAGGGTGTAGAATCCTATTCACTTCAGGGAGCTTCAGCACTTTCAACTTGTGGCTCAGCCCCCCCCCCAAATTAAAATAAAATATTTGATATAGAGCTGCAATAAAAAGGTTGAAGATAAATACCAGGACAAATCAATATTAGCAATAAGATATTTTTGTTTATCAAACAAAACCGTTATTCATGATGGGGAAAAGTTTTTTTTTGGGTATGCTAGGCTGGACCTAAGTTCAAGCCCTCAACTGATTTTGGAAACTACACCCTTGAAAATACCGCACGAAAATTAGTTTGAGTCGTAATATACACACATGTTAAATGAATGGTCCATTTTGTTACTTTCCAAGTATGCCACTTTCCAAGCATTTCTTATTTTAGTGAGGCTTCAGAAAATATTGAACATTTTCAAGTCATTTTTTGTTGACAAATAATAATAAACGTTCGTCAAGATCAAAGTCACCAAAATAAGAACCAGCTCACGATTTTGAGGGCAAGCTAACAAAACCATTGATGATATTTGAGATAGTAATGGTTTTGGAAGTACGCAAGCAAGGACATTCAAAGTCTATTAAATACAATCTCCAAAGCAAGCAGCTTAATTACTTTTAGTTTATTCATACTTCTATCGTCTTTAGTACCCTACCAGCTTGTTGACATCATGTTTGAATGATGAATAATAAAACCTATAACTCGTCGCTGGCGAACCAGTGTAATAGATCCCTCCCGACTGTGTAATGGACCCCTCCCGACTGTAATGGATCCCTCCCGACTGTGTAATGGATCCCTCCCGACTGTAATGTCTCCCTCCCGACTGTAATGTCTCCCTCCCGACTGTAATGTCTCCCTCCCGACCGTAATGGGTCCCTCCCGTCTGTAATGGATCCCTCCCGACTGTAATGGATCCCTCCCGACTGTAATGGATCCCTCCCGACTGTAATGGATCCCTCCCGACTGTAATGGATCCCTCCCGACTGTAATGTCTCCCTCCCGGTTGTAATGGATCCCTCCCGACTGTAATGGATCCCTCCCGACTGTAATGGATCCCTCCCGACTGTAATGGATCCCTCCCGACTGTGTAATGGATCCCTCCAGATTGTAATGGATCCCTCCCAACTGTAATGGATCCCTCCCGACTGTAATGGATCCCTCCCGACTGTAATGGATTCCTCCCGACTGTAATGGATCCCTCCCGACTGTAATGGATCCCTCCCGACTGTAATGTCTCCCTCCCGACTGCAATGTCTCCCTCCCCACTGTAATGGATCCCTCCCGACTGTGTAATGGATCCCTCCCGACTGTAATGGATCCCTCCCGACTGTAATGGATCCCTCCCGATTGTAATGGATCCCTCCCGACTGTAATGGATCCCTCCCGACTGTAATGTCTCCCTCCCGTCTGTAATGGATCCCTCCCGACTGTAATGGATCCCTCCCGATTGTAATGGATCCCTCCCGACTGTAATGTCTCCCTCCCGACTGTAATGGATCCCTCCCGACTGTAATGGATCCCTCCCGTCTGTAATGTCTCCCTCCCGACTGTAATGTCTCCCTCCCGACTGTAATGGATCCCTCCCGACTGTGTAATGGATCCCTCCCGACTGTAATGGATCCCTCCCGACTGTAATGGATCCCTCCCGATTGTAATGGATCCCTTCCGACTGTAATGGATCCCTCCCGACTGTAATGGATCCCTCCCGACTGTAATGGATCCCTCCCGACTGTAAAGGATCCCTCCCGACTGTAATGTCTCCCTCCCGACTGTGTAATGGATCCCTCCCGACTGTGTAATGGCTCCCTCCCGATTGTAATGGACCCCTCCCGACTGTAATGGATCCCTCCCGACTGTAATGGATCCATCCCGACTGTAATGGATCCCTCCCGACTGTGTAATGGATCCCTCCCGACTGTAATGTATCCCTCCCGACTGTAATGTATCCCTCCCGACTGTAATGGATCCCTACCGATTGTAATGGATCCCTACCGATTGTAATGGATCCCTCCCGAATGTGTAATGGATCCCTCCCGACTGTAATGGATCCCTCCCGACTGTAATGGATCCCTCCCGACTGTAATGTCTCCCTCCCGACTGTAATGGATCCCTCACGACTGTAATGTATCCCTCCTGACTGTGTAATGGACCCCTCCCGACTGTAATGGCTCTCTCCCGATTGTAATGGATCCCTCCCGACTGTAATGGACCCCTCCCGACTGTAATGGCTCTCTCCCGATTGTAATGGATCCCTCCCTACTGTAATGTCTCCCTCCCGACTGTAATGGGTCCCTCCCGTCTGTAATGGATCCCTCCCGACTGTAATGTATCCCTCCCGACTGTAATGGATCCCTCCCGAATGTAATAGATCCCTCCTGACTGTAATGGATCCCTCCCGACTGTAATGGATCCCTCCCGACTGTAATGTCTCCTTCCCGACTGTAATGGATCCCTCCCGACTGTGTAATGGATCCCTCCCAACTGTAATGGATCCCTCCCGACTGTAATGGATCCCTCCCGGCTGTAATGGATCCCTCCCGACTGTAATGGATCCCTCCCGACTGTAATGGATCCCTCCCGACTGTGTAATGGATCCCTCCCGACTGTAATGTCTCCCTCCCGACTGTAATGGATCCCTCCCAACTGTAATGGATCCCTCCCGAATGTGTAATGGTTCCCTCCCGACTGTAATGTCTCCCTCCCGACTGTAATGGATCCCTCCCGACTGTGTAATGGATCCCTCCCGAGTGTAATGGATCCCTCCCGACTGTAATGGATCCCTCCCGACTGTAATGGATCCCTCCCGACTGTGTAATGGATCCCTCCCGACTGTAATATCTCCCTCCCGACTGTAATGGATCCCTCCCGACTGTAATGGATCCCTCCCGACTGTGGCTCATCACAGGCACAACCTGCCACAGCGAAAACAGGAGGAGCCACGTCTACCCACCTGGATGTCCCGAAGAAGTACGTCGTCATCATTCAGAATGGCAATGAGCAAGCAAGGGAGAAAAACAGCCTAAAATGAGCACCTCACGGGGAAGGCAACAGACGAGACCTCGATTCAGGTTTCAGCACTCGTTAGCGACTACCAAGAAAAAGATGGAGCCACTGCTCACGTGCAGTGCCGCGAAACTACACAGAAGTTGAGTAAAACACAGGAATCAAACACATTAGGCTGGTGTACGCCCGTCAATATCAGGAGAGATCCGATCAGTCCTACCTACACCATTGGCGTACCCAGGATTCACTCCAGGAGGGGGCAATTTTGATCAGGGGGGCATAAGGTGCCCCACCAACAAAATTACCGGATTTGGCCCACTATATTTTTAGAGGGGCATATTTTCAACATTTTTTCCTTGCGAAAAAACATCCATTTTTTCTCTCGAAATAGGGCCCTTCAGGCCCTATTTCCAAAGGGGGCACATGCGGCCAAGGTATGGACCTTCAGGGGGGGGGGGGGGTCAATTGCCCCATCCCCCCCTTTGGGTACGCCTATGACCTACATCCATCACTAGACATGCAGATCACCCGAGGCTACCTACATCCATCACTCGACATGAAGATCGCCCGAGACTACCTACATCCATCACTCGACAGAAAGATCGCCCGAGGCTACCTACATCCATCACTCGACAGGAAGATCGCCTGAGGCTACCTATATCCATCACTCGACAGGAAGATCGCCTGATGCTACCTACATCCATCACTCGACATGAAGATCGCCCGAGGCGATTAACTGCTCTGGCGGAGGGGGAGCGAGGGAGGGGACGTCAGAACCGGCTGTTGACCTGCCGTGACCTCCTACTGACCTTGACGATGTCGTGCATGAGGCTGTAGCGGAACATCCAGTCGAGTTTGATCTGCTCGTTCTCGAGGATGTCCTGCAGACTGCCCTTGGGGCAGTACTCGGTGAAGATGGCCTGGTGCGGCGGCTCCACACTCATACCGATAAACCGCACCAGGTGGTCATGGTGCAGGTCCTTCATCTGGCGGACACGGGAGGGAATCACGCGGTGATAAACCGCACCAGGTGGTCATGGTGCAGGTCCTTCATCTGGCAGACACGGGAAGGAATCACGCGGTGATAAACCGCACCAGGTGGTCATGGTGCAGGTCCTTCATCTGGCAGACACGGGAAGGAATCACGCGGTGATAAACCGCACCAGGTGGTCATGGTGCAGGTCCTTCATCTGGCAGACACGGGAGGGAATCACGCGGTGATAAACCGCACCAGGTGGTCATGGTGCAGGTCCTTCATCTGGCAGACACGGGAGGGAATCACGCGGTGATAAACCGCACCAGGTGGTCATGGTGCAGGTCCTTCATCTGGCAGGCACGGGAGGGAATCACGCGGTGATAAACCGCACCAGGTGGTCATGGTGCAGGTCCTTCATCTGGCAGACACGGGAAGGAATCACGCGGTGATAAACCGCACCAGGTGGTCATGGTGCAGGTCCTTCATCTGGCAGGCACGGGAGGGAATCACGCGGTGATAAACCGCACCAGGTGGTCATGGTGCAGGTCCTTCATCTGGCAGACACGGGAGGGAATCACGCGGTGATAAACCGCACCAGGTGGTCATGGTGCAGGTCCTTCATCTGGCAGACACGGGAGGGAATCACGCGGTGATAAACCGCACCAGGTGGTCATGGTGCAGGTCCTTCATCTGGCAGACACGGGAGGGAATCACGCGGTGATAAATTGCACCAGGTGGTCATGGTGCACCAACGCCAACGCACACGCAAACAGACACGCACACGCATGACACAATTCATTTCATTTTGTCATTGAGTCACACAATGACAAACACTAATCAGGAGTAGAGCAGGAGCGTGTGAGTGAGTGGGTATGGCAAAAAGGACACACCAACGTATCGCAGATACATTGGTAAGTATGTTTCAATCTGTCAGTACCTCTTACATTGTGACAGTAGCTGAATGCCCCCCGTCTTACCGACCCCTCCTGATTGGTGTTGGCACTGGACAAGAAGCGGCAAGTGTGATGGGCATATTCATTTTTCGTCACACAGAATACCGGGTGGCATGTCAGAAAAAACCCATGTCGCTGCAATCACATAAACTTCGTTAGCATTATAAATGGGCAGCCATTCAAGAAAAACTCAATCGATAGAGCTGCATCCATCTGAATGATTCACTCTGGCATTAAGCCGTTTCAGCTCTCTCTATTGATCGGTTCGTGACAACATGCGACCTGCGGGACCACCGTAAATGATTTGATTTGCTGGTCTGGACTGTGTTCCAACTTCCAAGCCGTACAACTTCTGCAATTACATTTTGTCGATTGACTGAAATTGCGTGCTTCGCTGGAACATGAAGGCGCTCAGATGCAGCTGAAGATGAATGCAGCAAATGAAGCAGCAAATCAGATCTGCAGATTTGGCTGGCGAAGGAGCTAATGGCAGACAATATAAGCAATGTTATGCGAAATTAGCCAATTGCCGGAGCCATATATATTTACAATCTTCTGGTGATCTTTCTTTAACCCGTGCTGTGCCGGTGCTCGGCGCCACCTTCGCCGTGCCGGGAGGGGAGGGAGAGTTAGACACCCCCTCTAACTCGAAAACTAAAAAGGTTAAAAAGACGCGGAAAAGGCGTTCGAAAGCTCTCGACAAGCACATTCGAAAGTACTTCAGATATTTTTTCCTAAAGCAAATATTGAGGTCACCAGAGGTCATCAAAGGTCACATTTTCCAGTCTTAGGACGTCGCTCCGGAAACCCCTAGATATCACAGGAACTAGGATAGCTAGGAACAAACGGAAAAATCAATGGAAAGCTCTTGAACAATGCAATCGCTGAGGTGTCCTCAAATTTTAGTTCAGGTCAATAATTTAGGTTACAGAAGTCATCAAATGTCAACAAGGCTATTTTTTACAAAAAGTTTTTCACGAATAGCTTTTTACCTAATAACTACAAGGACATAATTTTGATGCCATCGTGTTTGCCTCGTCAAGTCTCTTCGACTCATATTAGTGTTGACCAGGCTAGGTCAACTTCAAAATTTGACCTCAGGTCAAGGTCAAGTGGTGACCCAAGTAGATCATGTTGAATATGGTAAGACGTGCCTCGATCAGACAAACACATTGGTGTCGGTTTCACTTATCTATCGTCATTATGTCGAGAGTTATTGACATACAACTGTTGGTGACCTCGGATGACCTCGGTTGACTCTGTATGGGTCACTAAACAAAAATGGCACCTAGGTCATCAAGAATGGCCTATAATAACATGATCCAGAAAGAATTAGACTGATATCTTGCGTATCCTAGGAATAAGAAGCATTTGAATATTTCCCCATTGACTTATAATGGGGAGGTCACTAAATTGACCCGACATTTGGTCGCTGATATACACAAATACAAGGTAAACGAATTGTAGATATATATGACCTTATGAAATCCTGTAAGTGTAAAACCGATCATCCAAAAACTGTGACTGTGGTAAGACCATAAGTTTTTGGGGAGGTGGGATCACGTGACCTGGTCTGGTGACCTGACAAGAGATGACCCGAGGTATTTTTTTACCATAATGTGGGCAATTGATGCTGGAACAGCAGTGCCAAAAACGGCGACGCTGCGCGACGCCGTGTTTCCGCTATCTTCGAAAAACCTGAGGGAGGGGGGAGGGGGGGGGGGGGGGGGGGGGGGGTCTAAACACCCCCGGCACGGCGCGGGTTAAACGCGAGTTCAGAGTTCATCAGCAATGGAGGTGACGAAGTGAACAAAAAGAGGAAGAGGATACTCTCATCGTCATGCATCTGAGGGCATGTGCATCCTCAGCATACGAGACATAGTTTCGTACGTTTCGCACACCTGGACATAGTATAACTGCATTGTACCATGGTAATGCACACAACAGTGGCCTGAAGCACAATCATTGAAGATAACACTAGAAAATGTGTTGCAAATCTAGCCAACCAATCAGTGGAAATTTTCAAAAATATTTCAACCCATATCTAAACATTAATCAGCGTCTGATTTTATTCTATCGCCCTCTGAATCTTTCATTTCCCATTGAATATATCCGGGCCACATTACCGTCATTCCAGGCGGTATTCCGTCAGTGGCCATCGGAATACGGGGGACACGATACTCGGCGCTCTCCCGACGGTAGGGATAATAGATTGACGGCCCGGCGGGAGTCGCAGCTGGCTGAGGCGTCAGTGAGGCGACCCGATGTACGACATGGTACGACAACGTGAGTAGACGGCTGCACGGCGCGGTCCGGCGGCCGCCACTGACGGCTGAACGGCGCGGTCCGGCGGCCGCCACTGACGGCTGAACGGCGCGGTCCGGCGGCCGCCACTGACGGCTAAACGGCGCGGTCCGGCGGCCGCTACTGACGGCTGAACGGCGCGGTCCGGCGGCCGCCACTGACGGCCGAACGGCGCGGTCCGGCGGCCGCCACTGACGGCTGAACGGCGCGGTCCGGCGGCCGCTACTGACGGCTGAACGGCGCGGTCCGGCGGCCGCCACTGACGGCCGAACGGCGCGGTCCGGCGGCCGCCACTGACGGCTGAACGGCGCGGTCCGGCGGCCGCTACTGACGGCTGAACGGCGCGGTCCGGCGGCCGCCACTGACGGCTGAACGGCGCGGTCCGGCGGCCGCCACTGACGGCTGAACGGCGCGGTCCGGCGGCCGCTACTGACGGCTGAACGGCGCGGTCCGGCGGCCGCTACTGACGGCTGAACGGCGCGGTCCGGCGGCCGCCACTGACGGCTGAACGGCGCGGTCCGGCGGCCGCCACTGACGGCCGAACGGCGCGGTCCGGCGGCCGCCACTGACGGCTGAACGGCGCGGTCCGGCGGCCGCTACTGACGGCTGAACGGCGCGGTCCGGCGGCCGCTACTAACGGCTGAACGGCGCGGTCTGGCGGCCGCTACTGACGGCTGCACGGCGCGGTCCGGCGGCCGCTACTGACGGCTGAACGGCGCGGTCCGGCGGCCGCCACTGACGGCTGAACGGCGCGGTCCGGCGGCCGCCACTGACGGCTGAACGGCGCGGTCCGGTGGCCGCCACTGACGGCTGAACGGCGCGGTCCGGCGGCCGCCACTGACGGCTGAACGGCGCGGTCCGGCGGCCGCCACTGACGGCTGAACGGCGCGGTCCGGCGGCCGCCACTGACGGCTGAACGGCGCGGTCCGGCGGCCGCCACTGACGGCTGAACGGCGCGGTCCGGCAGCCGCCACTGACGGCCGAACGGCGCGGTCCGGCGGCCGCCACTGACGGCCGAACGGCGCGGTCCGGCGGCCGCCACTGACGGCTGCACGGCGCGGTCCGGCGGCCGCCACTGACGGCTGCACGGCGCGGTCCGGCGGCCGCCACTGACGGCTGCACGGCGCGGTCCGGCGGCCGCCACTGACGGCCGAACGGCGCGGTCCGGCGGCCGCCACTGACGGCTGCACGGCGCGGTCCGGCGGTCGCCACTGACGGCTGAACGGCGCGGTCCGGCGGCCGCCACTGACGGCTGAACGGCGCGGTCCGGCGGCCGCCACTGACGGCTGCACGGCGCGGTCCGGCGGCCGTCACTGACCAGGGAGTGACCACGTGACTTGTGGGGAGGACTACTGCTCTGCCGATTCACCGTAGATCAGCTTATCGCATCACATTTCACTTCAACTCATCGCACCTTACCTCACCGCACACCATGTCACATCACCATCATCACCCCAACGCTCACTTCACCTTACCTCACCCCAATCTTATTGCACCCCACATCACCTCCCCTCACTTCATTTTTATATAATTTCACCTCACCCACCCCACCTCACCTCACCTCACCTCACCTCACCTCACCTCACCTCACCTCACCTCACCTCACCTCACCTCACCTCACCTCGGCCCGCCTAGCGAGTCCGGAGATGCATTCCTCCCCCGTCAGTCCAGCCCTGCCCCGCCTTGCTCAGTCCGGTCACGCGCTGCTCAGTTTACTTCATTTCAGCTGCGGTCCAGTCCGGGTAGGCCCATCACATCGACCAGGTGCTCCACCTAAGAGGGACGGCCCAGCCACTCCTCCCTCACTGCCCCGCCCCTGCCCCCGCCCCCGCCCACGCTACCACCTCCTCCGCCACTGCCACCGGGGAGGAGCTGAGGATTGTAGCCGCGTCTAGCCTGACCCGTATGCGATACGCGCTACAGGACCGACGGCGTTGACCGCCATCTGCGCCTAGCCTAGCTTGGTTACCTCGCCAGTCTAGCTCTGTAGCTCGCAGTGCCTGTCAGGGGCAGAGGCCCCCCCCCCCTCTGGGTCGGCGGTGGGGGCGGGCGCGGTGAATGGACAGGCCAATCTCGTCGTCATCACCATGCCAGCCGCTGGAGCATGCTAGATATCACCTACACCAGAACTCGAGGAGAATTCGGACGGCGATGGATATTACATTTGCGCGGTGAATACTTTTTCGAAGCTGCGGGCAGGGTCCGCAGAGAGGGGAGCGGTCGCTCGGTGGTGGGAACTGCCAGGATAGGACTCCTTGGAGGTTCTGTACAGCCGCCGTAAGGGGCATTTAATGAAGCATGATAATGATTATACCTGCCTCAGCGGGATACGTATGATGAAATAGCGTTAAATACCAATAATGCTCACATGAGCAGGGTTAGAAATAGTATTGTTATCATATGAATAGTCAGGCATCTTGAAGTGACCTCGATATTACAAATTTTCCTATACAACTTCCGCTGCATTGTATTATATATTAATATTTTCACGTAGTCGTTCTAAAAATGAACCCAAATTTGTTGATGAATAAACTACCTTCCGATTGCTATATAAATGCTTCCATCCAAACATCCGTGATTAGTTGACACACCAAACAAAACAAAAACCGCCCGACGGTTTGCATTACATGGTATGTTATTTACATTCTCAGTAAAAAATAACTGATTGTTATGCATTTTCAATTGTTACCTCACGGGCGCGAAGCGCCCGTGAGGTTTCTCGTCAACTTACTAGACAAATGTACATTTGACCCGACCCGGCCCGACCCGGCCATACAGACGCTTTTGGGAAGCTAATAACTTTGCAACCACTGCTCCGATTGAGATTGGGTTTTAACCATTGGATAGGTCCATCAGATAAAGTTTGTGTTTGGTATGGTGTGTTCTGATAGAGGTGGTACCACAGCGCGTGGCAGTTGGCACACGCGAACGTCGAAATGAACAAAAAACCTTGCAAAATAATTATTGATAAAAAATGGCTGTATTATTCTAAGCATTAATTTATACACTGAAGCATGCAGCGCTCAGGACGTACTCCCTTTTGGCGGATTTTAGAAAGGAGATCATGAACAATTTAATACAACTTAATTTTTATGTTGGCATGCATTGAGGCCTGGCATTTTTACTGGTGGACTAAAATGACTGTGTTACTACTACGTGTGCTCCCTTACCGTTTCATATTTCAAACCTGTTTTAGCTTTACCAGAGCGCGCTCGCTCGGTCATTGCCCAAAAAGGTGTTTTACTGGTATTAGTTCGTTTGCATTCGAGAAGAAAAAAAAAACAGCTATCAAATAAGGAAGCATACAGCCAATCCTGCAACGGGGTTGAAATTATTGAAGAGGGGCCCTGCAATGCAACGGTGGATGATGTCTTATTTTGACTCCTATTGGACGAGCTAAATGACTGAGAAAGGCCAGGTTCGATTCTAGACACTGATATTTGCAATATTGAGTACCATCATGATTTCCAATACTTGTTGGCTTTGTTTTCTTTCGTTTTAAATTTGTATAGTCTGTATACGTTTTAATCTATCAGAATGATCCTGCTGTCCATTATATTGCATGTTATCTGTGAATATCGAGTAAAATAGTTATACTTACACATAAAACCACGATGCCGTCAAAAACGTGGGTGAAAATAATTTAATCATTCCTATAAATGGCTGATTTAACCCATTTGCTATCAGAATATCTGAAGCTATTCGAATATATCTGAAAACTGTTGCCTGCAATCCAAAGAAAACTTCTGCTTGTCGTCTCCTACCATTAAAAAAGTTTACAATCAAGGTCGAACGACTTTCTGTTTTACCATTGATTTAGTCTCCAACGTGAGCCAGTCGACTAGAACTTCCCGAAGCCAAGCTTTGCACACGTCATAAATACACATGATAGGATGTGTAGAGGGGATGATGGGTTTCAATTTTGCATGACAAGCACGAGACGAGGCGAGGTAGCGAGAGCTCACGAGCTTTATGCTGTGTCGTTAACTCGTTAGGAAGCAGTGAAATATACTGCACCATCGACACAGCGCGTAGTCATCTGTGGTGCTGAAAAGCAAGGTGACATTCCCAGCCGTGAGCGAAAACATTTTGTGTCGTCACTATTTGCGTGTGTTTGTGTCTTCTGATTTTGTTGGCGTGTTTGTGTTCGGTATTGGGCTGTATCGCCACGCCTTTGAAATGGGGGTGGGGGGATTGAGGGAAGCCGAGCGGTCGCCGTCAGCGAACAGTTGTTGACCGCGAAGGGAGGGGAGGGATAGGGAGGTGGGGGGGGGGGGGGGGGGGGGGAGCGTTATCGAACAGTTGTTGAGTGGAGGGTGGAGGGGGGGGGGGGGGGGTGAGCGTCAGCGAAAGCTTGTTGAACAGGGGAGAGGTAACAAAAATGAGTACAACTGAACACTGATTTCTAGTTGTTGGTCAGGGAAAATTAGTGGGGGGATAATCCCCTGGCTCAAGAATGGGGGGGGGGGGGATGGTCCCGTACCCCGTGGCGGAGCCCCCAAACTGACTGGAAACATTGGAAGTGATGCTATTTTAATGACACAAAAATGAATCCATTTGGGAAAACGCCATTGAGTTTTGGATGCGGCAGGGCTTTCCATTTATGGTCGCCTGTGACAGGGCTTTCCATTAATGGTCGCCTGTGACAGGGCTTTCCATTAATGGTCGCCTGTGACAGGGCTTTCCATTAATGGTCGCCTGTGACTTTAGCTGGCGCGAATGGAAAACGTCGCGCGAGTTGCCGTGGCCGTGTGGCGGGTGACGTTAACCGTTCCAGTGCCGGCGACAGGCGTCACCCCACAGTCAGGTCATGCCTGCAGGCGGCACCACGTGACCCCGGCCGGACGGCGGTCCGACATAGACGATATCTCGCCCGGGAGCTGTGCATTTGTGTCGACTTAAACTGCGATATCTACCCGACAGTTGTCAAGTTGAGTTTCAGCGCCACGGTCCATACTAATGAGACATGAAACGTGCAGCGTCAAGTATCAGGCACCACTCAGCGCCACCATAAAGCCGGCCCAGGCGACTCTGCCTTGTGAGAATGTCCGGCCCAGGCGGCTCTGCCTTGTGAGAATGTCCGGCCCAGACGGCTCTGCCTTGTGAGAATGTCCGATCCAGACGGCTCTGCCTTGTGAGAATGTCCGATCCAGACGGCTCTGCCTTGTGAGAATATCGGGCCCAGGCGGCTCTGCCTTCTGAGAATGTCCGGCCCAGGCGACTCTGCCTTGTGAGAATGTCCGATCCAGACGGCTCTGCCTTGTGAGAATGTCCGGCCCAGACGGCTCTGCCTTGTGAGAATGTCCGATCCAGACGGCTCTGCCTTGTGAGAATGTCCGGCCCAGGCGGCTCTGCCTTGTGAGAATGTCCGGCCCAGGCGGCTCTGCCTTGTGAGAATATCGGGCCCAGGCGGCTCTGCCTTCTGAGAATGTCCGGCCCAGGCGGCTCTGCCTTGTGAGAATGTCCGGCCCAGGCGGCTCTGCCTTGTGAGAATATCGGGCCCAGGCGGCTCTGCCTTGTGAGAATGTCCGGCCCAGGCGGCTCTGCCTTATGAGAATGTCCGGCCCAGGCGGCTCTGGCTAGTGAGAATGTCCGGCCCAGGCGTCTCTGCCTTGTGAGAATGTCCGGCCCAGGCGGCCCTGGCTAGTGAGAATGTCCGGCCCAGGCGGCTCTGCCTTGTGAGAATGTCCGGCCCAGGCGGCTCTGGCTAGTGAGAATGTCCGGCCCAGGCGGCTCTGCCTTGTGAGAATGTCCGGCCCAGGCGGCTCTGGCTAGTGAGAATGTCCGGCCCAGGCGGCTCTGCCTTGTGAGAATGTCCGGCCCAGGCGACTCTGCCTTGTGAGAATGTCCAGCCAAGGCGGCTCTGCCTTGTGAGAATGTCCGGCCCAGGCGGCTCTGCCTTGTGAGAATGTCCGGCCCAGGCGGCTCTGCCTTGTGAGAATGTCCGGCCCAGGTGGCTCTGCCTTGTGAGAATGTCCGGCCCAGGCGTCTCTGCCTTATGGGAATGTCCGGCCCAGGCGGCTCTGGCTAGTGAGAATGTCCGGGCCAGGCGGCTCTGGCTAGTGAGAATGTCCGGCCCAGGCGGCTCTGCCTTATGAGAATGTCCGGCCCAGGCGGCTCTGCCTTGTGAGAATGTCCGGCCCAGGCGGCTCTGCCTTGTGAAAATGTCCGGCCCAGGCGGCTCTGCCTTGTGAGAATGTCCGGCCCAGGCGGCTCTGGCTAGTGAGAATGTCCAGCCAAGGCGGCTCTGCCTTGTGAGAATGTCCGGCCCAGGCGGCTCTGGCTAGTGAGAATGTCCGGCCCAGGCGGCCTCTGCCTTGTGAGAATGTCCGGCCCAGGCGGCTCTGCCTTGTGAGAATGTCCGGCCCAGGCGGCTCTGCCTTGTGAGAATGTCCGGCCCAGGCGGCTCTGCCTTGTGAGAATGTCCGGCCCAGGCGGCTCTGGCTAGTGAGAATGTCCGGCCCAGGCGGCTCTGCCTTATGAGAATGTCCGGCCCAGGCGGCTCTGGCTAGTGAGAATGTCCAGCCCAGGCGGCTCTGCCTTGTGAGAATGTCCGGCCCAGGCGGCTCTGGCTAGTGAGAATGTCCGGCCCAGGCGGCTCTGCCTTATGAGAATGTCCGGCCCAGGCGGCTCTGGCTAGTGAGAATGTCCAGCCCAGGCGGCTCTGGGTAGTGAGAATGTCCGGCCAAGGCGGTTCTGCCTTATGAGAATGTCCGGCCCAGGCGGCTCTGCCTTGTGAGAATGTCCGGCCCAGGCGGCCTCTGCCTTGTGAGAATGTCCGGCCCAGGCGGCCTCTGCCTTGTGAGAATGTCCGGCCCAGGCGACTCTGCCTTGTGAGAATGTCCGGCCCAGGCGGCTCTGCCTTATGAGAATGTCCGGGCCAGGCGGCTCTGCCTTGTGAGAATGTCCGGCCCAGGCGGCTCTGGCTAATGAGAATGTCCAGCCCAGGCGGCTCTGGGTAGTGAGAATGTCCGGCCAAGGCGGTTCTGCCTTATGAGAATGTCCGGCCCAGGCGGCTCTGCCTTGTGAGAATGTCCGGCCCAGGCGGCCTCTGCCTTGTGAGAATGTCCGGCCCAGGCGGCCTCTGCCTTGTGAGAATGTCCGGCCCAGGCGACTCTGCCTTGTGAGAATGTCCGGCCCAGGCGGCTCTGCCTTATGAGAATGTCCGGGCCAGGCGGCTCTGCCTTGTGAGAATATCGGGCCCAGGCGGCTCTGCCTTGTGAGAATGTCCGGCCCAGGCGGCTCTGCCTTATGAGAATGTCCGGCCCAGGCGGCTCTGGCTAGTGAGAATGTCCGGCCCAGGCGTCTCTGCCTTGTGAGAATGTCCGGCCCAGGCGGCCCTGGCTAGTGAGAATGTCCGGCCCAGGCGGCTCTGCCTTGTGAGAATGTCCGGCCCAGGCGGCTCTGGCTAGTGAGAATGTCCGGCCCAGGCGGCTCTGCCTTGTGAGAATGTCCGGCCCAGGCGGCTCTGGCTAGTGAGAATGTCCGGCCCAGGCGGCTCTGCCTTGTGAGAATGTCCGGCCCAGGCGGCTCTGCCTTGTGAGAATGTCCAGCCAAGGCGGCTCTGCCTTGTGAGAATGTCCGGCCCAGGCGGCTCTGCCTTGTGAGAATGTCCGGCCCAGGCGGCTCTGCCTTGTGAGAATGTCCGGCCCAGGTGGCTCTGCCTTGTGAGAATGTCCGGCCCAGGCGTCTCTGCCTTATGAGAATGTCCGGCCCAGGCGGCTCTGGCTAGTGAGAATGTCCGGGCCAGGCGGCTCTGGCTAGTGAGAATGTCCGGCCCAGGCGGCTCTGCCTTATGAGAATGTCCGGCCCAGGCGGCTCTGCCTTGTGAGAATGTCCGGCCCAGGCGGCTCTGCCTTGTGAAAATGTCCGGCCCAGGCGGCTCTGCCTTGTGAGAATGTCCGGCCCAGGCGGCTCTGGCTAGTGAGAATGTCCAGCCAAGGCGGCTCTGCCTTGTGAGAATGTCCGGCCCAGGCGGCTCTGGCTAGTGAGAATGTCCGGCCCAGGCGGCCTCTGCCTTGTGAGAATGTCCGGCCCAGGCGGCTCTGCCTTGTGAGAATGTCCGGCCCAGGCGGCTCTGCCTTGTGAGAATGTCCGGCCCAGGCGGCTCTGCCTTGTGATAATGTCCGGCCCAGGCGGCTCTGCCTTGTGAGAATGTCCGGCCCAGGCGGCTCTGCCTTGTGAGAATGTCCGGCCCAGGCGGCTCTGGCTAGTGAGAATGTCCGGCCCAGGCGGCTCTGCCTTGTGAGAATGTCCGGCCCAGGCGGCTCTGGCTAGTGAGACTGTCCGGCCCAGGCGGCTCTGCCTTATGAGAATGTCCGGCCCAGGCGGCTCTGGCTAGTGAGAATGTCCGGCCCAGGCGGCTCTGGCTAGTGAGAATGTCCGTCCCAGGCGGCTCTGCCTTGTGAGAATGTCCGGCCCAGGCGGCTCTGGCTAGTGAGAATGTCCGGCCCAGGCGGCTCTGCCTTATGAGAATGTCCGGCCCAGGCGGCTCTGGCTAGTGAGAATGTCCAGCCCAGGCGGCTCTGCCTTGTGAGAATGTCCGGCCCAGGCGGACTCTGCCTTGTGAGAATGTCCGGCCCAGGCGGCTCTGGCTAGTGAGAATGTCCGGCCCAGGCGGCTCTGCCTTATGAGAATGTCCGGCCCAGGCGGCTCTGGCTAGTGAGAATGTCCAGCCCAGGCGGCTCTGGGTAGTGAGAATGTCCGGCCAAGGCGGTTCTGCCTTATGAGAATGTCCGGCCCAGGCGGCTCTGCCTTGTGAGAATGTCCGGCCCAGGCGGCCTCTGCCTTGTGAGAATGTCCGGCCCAGGCGGCCTCTGCCTTGTGAGAATGTCCGGCCCAGGCGACTCTGCCTTGTGAGAATGTCCGGCCCAGGCGGCTCTGCCTTATGAGAATGTCCGGGCCAGGCGGCTCTGCCTTGTGAGAATGTCCGGCCCAGGCGGCTCTGGCTAATGAGAATGTCCAGCCCAGGCGGCTCTGGGTAGTGAGAATGTCCGGCCAAGGCGGTTCTGCCTTATGAGAATGTCCGGCCCAGGCGGCTCTGCCTTGTGAGAATGTCCGGCCCAGGCGGCCTCTGCCTTGTGAGAATGTCCGGCCCAGGCGGCCTCTGCCTTGTGAGAATGTCCGGCCCAGGCGACTCTGCCTTGTGAGAATGTCCGGCCCAGGCGGCTCTGCCTTATGAGAATGTCCGGGCCAGGCGGCTCTGCCTTGTTAGAATGTCCGGCCCAGGCGGCCTCTGCCTTGTGAGAATGTCCGGCCCAGGCGGCTCTGGCTTGTGAGAATGTCCGGCCCAGGCGGCTCTGCCTTGTGAGAATGTCCGGCCCAGGCGGCTCTGGCTAGTGAGAATGTCCAGCCAAGGCGGCTCTGCCTTGTGAGAATGTCCGGCCCAGGCGGCTCTGGCTAGTGAGAATGTCCGGCCCAGGCGGCCTCTGCCTTGTGAGAATGTCCGGCCCAGGCGGCTCTGCCTTGTGAGAATGTCCGGCCCAGGCGGCTCTGCCTTGTGAGAATGTCCGGCCCAGGCGGCTCTGCCTTGTGAGAATGTCCGGCCCAGGCGGCTCTGCCTTGTGAGAATGTCCGGCCCAGGCGGCTCTGCCTTGTGAGAATGTCCGGCCCAGGCGGCTCTGGCTAGTGAGAATGTCCGGCCCAGGCGGCTCTGCCTTGTGAGAATGTCCGGCCCAGGCGGCTCTGGCTAGTGAGACTGTCCGGCCCAGGCGGCTCTGCCTTATGAGAATGTCCGGTCCAGGCGGCTGTGGCTAGTGAGAATGTCCGGCCCAGGCGGCTCTGGCTAGTGAGAATGTCCGTCCCAGGCGGCTCTGCCTTGTGAGAATGTCCGGCCCAGGCGGCTCTGGCTAGTGAGAATGTCCGGCCCAGGCGGCTCTGCCTTATGAGAATGTCCGGCCCAGGCGGCTCTGGCTAGTGAGAATGTCCAGCCCAGGCGGCTCTGCCTTGTGAGAATGTCCGGCCCAGGCGGACTCTGCCTTGTGAGAATGTCCGGCCCAGGCGGCTCTGGCTAGTGAGAATGTCCGGCCCAGGCGGCTCTGCCTTATGAGAATGTCCGGCCCAGGCGGCTCTGGCTAGTGAGAATGTCCAGCCCAGGCGGCTCTGGGTAGTGAGAATGTCCGGCCAAGGCGGTTCTGCCTTATGAGAATGTCCGGCCCAGGCGGCTCTGCCTTGTGAGAATGTCCGGCCCAGGCGGCCTCTGCCTTGTGAGAATGTCCGGCCCAGGCGGCCTCTGCCTTGTGAGAATGTCCGGCCCAGGCGACTCTGCCTTGTGAGAATGTCCGGCCCAGGCGGCTCTGCCTTATGAGAATGTCCGGGCCAGGCGGCTCTGCCTTGTGAGAATGTCCGGCCCAGGCGGCTCTGGCTAATGAGAATGTCCAGTCCAGGCGGCTCTGGGTAGTGAGAATGTCCGGCCAAGGCGGTTCTGCCTTATGAGAATGTCCGGCCCAGGCGGCTCTGCCTTGTGAGAATGTCCGGCCCAGGCGGCC
This sequence comes from Chirona hameri, assembly GCA_036785665.1. Taxonomy (NCBI): domain Eukaryota; kingdom Metazoa; phylum Arthropoda; class Thecostraca; order Balanomorpha; family Balanidae; genus Chirona; species Chirona hameri. The sequence goes on along the minus strand of JAXIVJ010006068.1, from coordinate 18,437 downwards.
TCTGCCTTGTGAGAATGTCCGGCCCAGGCGGCCTCTGCCTTGTGAGAATGTCCGGCCCAGGCGACTCTGCCTTGTGAGAATGTCCGGCCCAGGCGGCTCTGCCTTATGAGAATGTCCGGGCCAGGCGGCTCTGCCTTGTTAGAATGTCCGGCCCAGGCGGCCTCTGCCTTGTGAGAATGTCCGGCCCAGGCGGCTCTGGCTTGTGAGAATGTCCGGCCCAGGCGGCTCTGCCTTGTGAGAATGTCCGGCCCAGGCGGCTCTGGATAGTGAGAATGTCCGGCCCAGGCGGCTCTGCCTTGTGAGAATGTCCGGCCCAGGCGGCTCTGGCTAGTGAGAATGTCCGGCCCAGGCGGCTCTGGCTAGTGAGAATGTCCGGCCCAGGCGGCTCTGGCTAGTGAGAATGTCCGGCCCAGGCGGCTCTGGATAGTGAGAATGTCCGGCCCAGGCGACTCTGCCTTGTGAGGATGTCCGGCCCAGGCGGCTCTGCCTTATGAGAATGTCCGGCCCAGGCGGCTCTGGATAGTGAGAATGTCCGGCCCAGGCGGCTCTGCCTTGTGAGAATGTCCGGCCCAGGTGGCTCTGGATAGTGAGAATGTCCGGCCCAGGCGGCTCTGCCTTGTGAGAATGTCCGGCCCAGGCGGCTCTGGCTAGTGAGAATGTCCGGCCCAGGCGGCTCTGGCTAGTGAGAATGTCCGGCCCAGGCGGCTCTGGCTAGTGAGAATGTCCGGCCCAGGCGGCTCTGGATAATGAGAATGTCCGGCCCAGGCGACTCTGCCTTGTGAGAATGTCCGGCCCAGGCGGCTCTGCCTTATGAGAATGTCCGGCCCAGGCGGCTCTGGCTAGTGAGAATGTCCGGCCCAGGCGGCTCTGGATAGTGAGAATGTCCGGCCCAGGCGGCTCTGCCTTGTGAGAATGTCCGGCCCAGGCGGCTCTGGCTAGTGAGAATGTCCGGCCCAGGCGGCTCTGCCTTGTGAGAATGTCCGGCCCAGGCGGCTCTGGCTAGTGAGAATGTCCGGCCCAGGCGGCTCTGGATAGTGAGAATGTCCGGCCCAGGCGACTCTGCCTTGTGAGAATGTCCGGCCCAGGCGGCTCTGCCTTATGAGAATGTCCGGCCCAGGCGGCTCTGCCTTGTGAGAATGTCCGGCCCAGGCGGCTCTGGCTAGTGAGAATGACCGGCCCAGGCGGCTCTGCCTTATGAGAATGTCTGGCCCAGGCGGCTCTGGCTAGTGAGAATGTCCGGCCCAGGCGGCTCTGGCTAGTGAGAATGTCCGGCCCAGGCGGCTCTGGCTAGTAAAAATGTCCGGCCCAGGCGGCCTCTGCCTTGTGAAAATGTTCGGCCCAGGCGGCTCTGCCTTATGAGAATGTCCGGTCCAGGCGGCTCTGGCTAGTGAGAATGTCCGGCCCAGGCGGCTCTGCCTTGTGAGAATGTCCGGCCCAGGCGACTCTGCCTTGCGAGAATGTCCGGCCCAGGCGACTCTGCCTTATGAGAATGTCCGGCCCAGGCGGCTCTGGCTAGTGAGAATGTCCGGTCCAGGCGGCTCTGCCTTGTGAGAATGTCCGGCCCAGGCGGCCTCTGCCTTGTGAGAATGTCCGGCCCAGGCGGCCTCTGCCTTGTGAGAATGTCCGGCCCAGGCGGCTCTGCCTTATGAGAATGTCCGGCCCAGGCGGCTCTGCCTTATGAGAATGTCCGGCCCAGGCGACTCTGCCTTGTGAGAATGTCCGGCCCAGGCGGCTCTGGCTAGTGAGAATGTCCGGCCCAGGCGACTCTGCCTTATGAGAATGTCCGGCCCAGGCGGCTCTGGCTAGTGAGAATGTCCGGGCCAGGCGGCTCTGGCTAGTGAGAATGTCCGGGCCAGGCGGCTCTGCCTTGTGAGAATGTCCGGCCCAGGCGGCTCTGGCTAGTGAGAATGTCCGGCCCAGGCGACTCTGCCTTATGAGAATGTCCGGCCCAGGCGGCTCTGCCTTATGAGAATGTCCGGTCCAGGCGGCTCTGGCTAGTGAGAATGTCCGGCCCAGGCGGCTCTGGCTAGTGAGAATGTCCGGCCCAGGCGGCTCTGCCTTGTGAGAATGTCCGGCCCAGGCGGCTCTGCCTTGTGAGAATGTCCGGCCCAGGCGGCTCTGGCTAGTGAGAATGTCCGGCCTAGGCGGCTCTGCCTTGTGAGAATGTCCGGCCCAGGCGGCTCTGGCTAGTGAGAATGTCCGGCCCAGGCTGCCTTATGAGAATGTCCGGCCCAGGCGGCTCTGGCTAGTGAGAATGTCCAGCCCAGGCGGCTCTGCCTTGTGAGCATGTCCGGCCCAGGCGGCCTCTGTCTTGTGAAAATGTCCGGCCCAGGCGGCTCTGGCTAGTGAGAATGTCCGGCCCAGGCGGCTCTGCCTTATGAGAATGTCCGGCCCAGGCGTCTCTGGCTAGTGAGAATGTCCGGCCCAGGCGGCTCTGGCTAGTAAGAATGTCCGACCCAGGCGGCTCTGCCTTATGAGAATGTCCGGCCCAGGCGGCTCTGGCTAGTAAGAATGTCCAGCCCAGGCGGCTCTGGGTAGTGAGCATGTCCAGCCCAGGCGGCTCTGGCTAGTGAGAATGTCCGGCCCAGGCGGCCTCTGCCTTGTGAGAATGTCCGGCCCAGGCGGCTCTGCCTTGTGAGAATGTCCGGCCAAGGCGGCTCTGCCTTATGAGAATGTCCGGCCCAGGCGGCTCTGCCTTGTGAGAATGTCCGGCCCAGGCGGCTCTGCTAGTGAGAATGTCCAGCCCAGGCGGCTCTGGCTAGTGAGAATGTCCGGCCCAGGCGGCTCTGGCTAGTAAAAATGTCCGGCCCAGGCGGCCTCTGCCTTGTGAGAATGTCCGGCCCAGGCGGCTCTGCCTTGTGAGAATGTCCGGCCCAGGCGGCTCTGGCTTGTGAGAATGTCCGGCCCAGGCGGCTCTGCCTTGTGAGAATGTCCGGCCCAGGCGGCTCTGGCTAGTGAGAATGTCCGGCCCAGGCGGCCTCTGCCTTGTGAGAATGTCCGGCCCAGGCGGCTCTGCCTTGTGAGAATGTCCGGCCCAGGCGGCTCTGCATTGTGAGAATGTCCGGCCCAGGCGGCTCTGCCTTGTGAGAATGTCCGGCCCAGGCGGCTCTGCCTTATGAGAATGTCCGGCCCAGGCGGCCTCTGCCTTGTGAGAATGTCCGGTCCAGGCGGCTCTGGCTAGTGAGAATGTCCAGCCCAGGCGGCTCTGCCTTGTGAGAATGTCCGGCCCAGGCGGCCTCTGCCTTGTGAGAATGTCCGGCCCAGGCGGCTCTGCCTTATGAGAATGTCCGGCCCAGGCGGCTCTGGCTAGTGAGAATGTCCAGCCCAGGCGGCTCTGGCTAGTGAGAATGTCCGGCCCAGGCGGCTCTGGCTAGTGAGAATGTCCGGCCCAGGCGGCTCTGCCTTATGAGAATGTCCGGGCCAGGCGGCTCTGCCTTATGAGAATGTCCGGCCCAGGCGGCTCTGGCTAGTGAGAATGTCCGGCCCAGGCGGCTCTGGCTAGTGAGAATGTCCGGCCCAGGCGGCTCTGGCTAGTGAGAATGTCCGGCCCAGGCGGCTCTGCCTTATGAGAATGTCCGGGCCAGGCGGCTCTGCTTTATGAGAATGTCCGGCCCAGGCGGCTCTGGCTAGTGAGAATGTCCGGCCCAGGCGGCTCTGGCTAGTGAGAATGTCCGGCCCAGGCGGCTCTGCCTTATGAGAATGTCCGGGCCAGGCGGCTCTGCCTTATGAGAATGTCCGGCCCAGGCGGCTCTGCCTTGTGAGAATGTCCGGCCCAGGCGGCTCTGCCTTATGAGAATGTCCGGGCCAGGCGGCTCTGCCTTGTGAGAATGTCCGGCCCAGGCGGCTCTGGCTAGTGAGAATGTCCGGCCCAGGCGGCTCTGCCTTATGAGAATGTCCGGGCCAGGCGGCTCTGGCTAGTGAGAATGTCCGGCCCAGGCGGCTCTGGCTAGTGAGAATGTCCGGCCCAGGCGGCTCTGCCTTATGAGAATGTCCGGGCCAGGCGGCTCTGCCTTATGAGAATGTCCGGCCCAGGCGGCTCTGGCTAGTGAGAATGTCCGGCCCAGGCGGCTCTGGCTAGTGAGAATGTCCGGCCCAGGCGGCTCTGCCTTATGAGAATGTCCGGGCCAGGCGGCTCTGCCTTATGAGAATGTCCGGCCCAGGCGGCTCTGCCTTGTGAGAATGTCCGGCCCAGGCGGCTCTGGCTAGTGAGAATGTCCGGCCCAGGCGGCTCTGCCTTATGAGAATGTCCGGCCCAGGCGGCTCTGGCTAGTGAGAATGTCCGGCCCAGGCGGCTCTGCCTTGTGAGAATGTCCAGCCCAGGCGGCTCTGGCTAGTGAGAATGTCCGGCCCAGGCGGCTCTGCCTTGTGAGAATGTCCGGCCCAGGCGGCTCTGCCTTATGAGAATGTCCGGCCCAGGCGGCTCTGGCTAGTGAGAATGTCCGGCCCAGGCGGCTCTGCCTTGTGAGAATGTCCAGCCCAGGCGGCTCTGCCTTATGAGAATGTCCGGCCCAGGCGGCTCTGGCTAGTGAGAATGTCCGGCCCAGGCGGCTCTGCCTTGTGAGAATGTCCAGCCCAGGCGGCTCTGGCTAGTGAGAATGTCCGGCCCAGGCGGCTCTGCCTTGTGAGAATGTCCGGCCCAGGCGGTTCTGCCTTATGAGAATGTCCGGCCCAGGCGGCTCTGGCTAGTGAGAATGTCCGGCCCAGGCGGCTCTGCCTTGTGAGAATGTCCGGCCCAGGCGGCTCTGGCTAGTGAGAATGTCCGGCCCAGGCGGCTCTGCCTTATGAGAATGTCCGGCCCAGGCGGCTCTGGCTTGTGAGAATGTCCGGCCCAGGCGGCTCTGCCTTGTGAGAATGTCCGGCCCAGGCGGCTCTGCCTTGTGAGAATGTCCGGCCCAGGCGACTCTGCCTTGTGAGAATGTCCGGCCCAGGCGGCTCTGCCTTGTGAGAATGTCCGGCCCAGGCGGCTCTGCCTTGTGAGAATGTCCGGCCAAGGCGGCTCTGCCTTGTGAGAATGTCCGGCCCAGGCGACTCTGCCTTGTGAGAATGTCCGGCCCAGGCGGCTCTGCCTTGTGAGAATGTCCGGCCCAGGCGGCTCTGCCTTGTGAGAATGTCCGGCCCAGGCGGCTCTGCCTTGTGAGAATGTCCGGCCCAGGCGGCTCTGCCTTATGAGAATGTCCGGCCCAGGCGGCTCTGCCTTATGAGAATGTCCGGCCCAGGCGGCTCTAGCTAGTGAGAATGTCCGGCCCAGGCGGCTCTGCCTTGTGATAATGTCCGGCCCAGGCGGCTCTGGCTAGTGAGAATGTCCGGCCCAGGCGGCTCTGCCTTGTGATAATGTCCGGCCCAGGCGATTCTGCCTTATGAGAATGTCAGGCCCAGGCGGCTCTGCCTTATGAGAATGTCCGGCCCAGGCGGCTCTGCCTTTTGAGAATGTCCGGCCCAGGCGGCTCTGGCTAGTGAGAATGTCCGGCCCAGGCGGCTCTGCCTTATGAGAATGTCCGGCCCAGGCGGCTCTGCCTTATGAGAATGTCCGGCCCAGGCGGCTCTAGCTAGTGAGAATGTCCGGCCCAGGCGGCTCTGCCTTGTGAGAATGTCCAGCCAAGGCGGCTCTGCCTTGTGAGAATGTCCGGCCCAGGCGGCTCTGCCTTGTGAGAATGTCCGGCCCAGGCGGCTCTGCCTTGTGAAAATGTCCGGCCCAGGCGGCTCTGCCTTGTGAGAATGTCCGGCCCAGGCGGCTCTGGCTAGTGAGAATGTCCAGCCAAAGCGGCTCTGCCTTGTGAGAATGTCCGGCCCAGGCGGCTCTGGCTAGTGAGAATGTCCGGCCCAGGCGGCCTCTGCCTTGTGAGAATGTCCGGCCCAGGCGGCTCTGCCTTATGAGAATGTCCGGCCCAGGCGGCTCTGGCTAGTGAGAATGTCCGGCCCAGGCGGCTCTGCCTTATGAGAATGTCCGGCCCAGGCGGCTCTGGCTAGTGAGAATGTCCGGCCCAGGCGACTCTGCCTTATGAGAATGTCCGGCCCAGGCGGCTCTGCCTTGTGAGAATGTCCGGCCCAGGCGGCTCTGCCTTGTGAGAATGTCCGGCCCAGGCGGCTCTGGCTAGTGAGAATGTCCGGCCCAGGCGGCTCTGCCTTATGAGAATGTCCGGGCCAGGCGGCTCTGCCTTATGAGAATGTCCGGCCCAGGCGACTCTGCCTTGTGAGAATGTCCGGCCCAGGCGGCTCTGCCTTATGAGAATGACCGGCCCAGGCGGCTCTGGCTAGTGTGAATGTCCGGCCCAGGCGGCTCTGGCTAGTGAGAATGTCCGGCCCAGGCGGCTCTGCCTTATGAGAATGTCCGGCCCAGGCGGCTCTGGCTAGTGAGAATGTCCGGCCCAGGCGGCTCTGCCTTATGAGAATGTCCGGGCCAGGCGGCTCTGGCTAGTGAGAATGTCCGGCCCAGGCGGCTCTGCCTTGTGAGAATGTCCGGCCCAGGCGGCCTCTGCCTTGTGAGAATGTCCGGCCCAGGCGGCTCTGCCTTGTGAGAATGTCCGGGCCAGGCGGCCTCTGCCTTGTGAGAATGTCCGGCCCAGGCGGCTCTGCCTTGTGAGAATGTCCGGCCCAGGCGGCTCTGGCTAGTGAGAATGTCCGGCCCAGGCGGCTCTGCCTTGTGAGAATGTCCGGCCCAGGCGACTCTGGCTAGTGAGAATGTCCGGCCCAGGCGGCTCTGGCTAGTGAGAATGTCCGGCCCAGGCGGCTCTGCCTTATGAGAATGTCCGGGCCAGGCGGCTCTGCCTTATGAGAATGTCCGGCCCAGGCGGCTCTGGCTAGTGAGAATGTCCGGCCCAGGCGGCTCTGGCTAGTGAGAATGTCCAGCTGCACGTCCGGCCCAGAGTACGCCTGTGTATGTTGAAGACAGTTCACTAAGAGATAATGCCTTCTTTGTAAAATAACATATTATGTTGGGATTTCCCAGTAATCTCAATAATTCCGGATGAAATATTTGTAAGTAAAATATATTGATTGAAATATTGCAACTCCCAATATAACAAATTACATTACGAGTTGTAGTATAAACTTATGAACATAATTAAGGTAATCATCGAGAATGTTCACAAATGGTATGGAAAATCACAAATGGTATGGAAATAGTTTTATTTCCTGCGCTTCTTAGTTGTTGGAGTTTTATTGTTATTTTAATTGATCCGCTGCTCTGCCACTGAATGCTTATTGGGTACTTACTCTTTTCAACTCCATTAGAAGGTCACGGTTGATGTCAATCTTTTTAGCAGTCAACATCTTGATCGCAACTACGATTCCCTGGAAGGCAAAACGTGTGATTACAGAACATCATTCATCCAAAACAGTTTGCACCAGGGGCATAGGATCATGTTCAGTTGAGGGGCTTTATCCCCCTCAACTTGTGGCTCAGCCTCCCCCAACTTGTCAGTCAGCCCCCAACTGAAAAAAAAACAATTTTAGAGATGCAACAACAATATTAAAGGAAAAAGTAACAGTGCCAACAAGACAGGTGGGATACAGGTTATAAACACAAAAGAACAACACTACTTATTGACAAACAGGTAACCTTTTTCAAATTTCGGACACACGCAAAATGGCAATCTAGGTGTTTACATCAACAACATGAGCAAAGCAAGATTGAGTGTAGCATTTTCACATTGGGCTTAGTTCTGCATAAAGGCCACACATTAGAATGCACCCTTACATTGGCCAAATGTGTTAAAATTTGAGTATAAATATGTTGGTGAAAATGACACTTAATGCAAAATTTGACCAATGTTATGATTTTTTGTTTGTCTGAAAGCATTCAAATCATCCTGAGCTGAAAAAAGAGCAGAAATAATCATAGACCTAAATAAAATTAATAAGGATTATCACAATCTTCAATTTTCTAACCAAACATTATTTTCACAAGACATACCTGGTCATGGTGTTGACAAGTGGAGGGCCACATGAGTATAAGTCATTTTTATAAGAAAATAATACAATCCAACACCAATAAAACCAGAGATGCGAGATGCGCGTATTATAACAACGTCAGAGCTACATCTAGAACTTAATCAGTGTTTAATACGGAGACATAGTACCGACCTCCGCCCGCTGAACCTGATATTTAGCCACGTTCCCTGTGCCGTAAGTGGCTCTACTACGATTGTCTAATCAAATACTGGCGTCATTCTGGGGCTCTCATATCCGGCGCAGTGTGCAATAATAGCCGTGCAGAACTAAGAATACGATGGCATATTCATGTCAGCAGATGCCGATATCAATGTAAAATTAACATACTTTTATCACCGTAATCGTCCATCAGATGTCATTTTTTTTTAAAGTAAAAGCAATATTCAGTAAAATGGAAGGCATGTACCATTAATATGTTTATTACGAGCGAGCGCGCTCCTCCTACCGTGGGGACAAAACTGATTATGAGCGGCCCGGCCAGACCCGGCCCGGCCCGTGGCGACGCTTTTGAGAAGCTCACATCTCTGCAACCGCACGTCCGATTGAAAAGCGGACTTATTTTCTTAGCAGCCCCATCTAACCAACCATGTTTGAGACCAGTGCCGACTAATGTGGGTGACTACCACTGCGCGTGGCGCGTGCCGCGTGAGGGGTGTTGAAAAGTATTTTCTCGCAATAACTCCGCAACGGCTGAGCAGATTATGTGCAAATTTCGTGTGTGGTTAGGGACCTCTCAGCCGCCACTTTCACACAACTCAGGGGTGGTGGTGACTCTGCACGTGCGCACGTGCACACCCCTATTCTATATCGCAGGAATGGCTGAGCCGATTGTGTACAAATTTGGTGTGCGGTTAGGGACCTCTCATCTGCCAGTTTCCCACAATTCAGGGGTGGGTGCCTCTGCACGTGCGCACGTGCACACCCCTATTCTGTATCTTAGGAACGGTTGAGCCGATTGTGTTCAAATTTGATGTGTGGTTAGGGACCTCTCAGCCGCTGCCTTTCCACAAGTCAGGGATGTGGTGGCTTTGCACGTGCGCACGTGCACACCCCTATTCTATATCTCTGGAACGGCTGAGCCGATTGTGTTCAAATTTGGTGTGTGGTTTGGGACCTCTCAGCCCCCACTTTCCCAACAAGTCAAAGGTGGGTGCCTCTGCACGTGCACACCTTTTTTTGTATCTCAGAAACTACTTGCCCGATCGAGTTGAAATTCCCCATACATTTCCTTCGCGCTCGCTCGTTCATCGCCAACTACGGCGCCTTACTGGTATAAAATACATGTATGTACAGTCGGTCTAATCAATATCTTCCCATGCCACCACGTGGCGCTACGGTCGCGATAGACACGGAAAAGGTGGTTTCCCTAACCGTAGGTCGGTACCCATTGTGGCCGTCTGACAGGTGCGTGACCTGGGGAGGGGGAGGAGAGGGAGGAAGTGCGGGGTGGACAACAGTGCTCCGTGCGCAAGTGGCTCGGTCGGTATAGCTGTTGACTTCTGTCGCATCGTTGGCTTGACCGTGGGTTCGAACCGCGCTGACACGCGGTTCGAACGACACGAACCGCGATGACACGAACCGCGATGCTTTAACGTTTTTTGTTGTTGTAATCTTAGCACGTGTCGCGTTCGGTGCAGCATTCCGAAATTACAAATGCAAACGTCCACGAATTCACCTGATGATTCTACGCGAAAAACAACAACAAATGCAGTGCGCATGAGGCGCTCTGATATGTCCGCCTTATGCTGCACCATGATTCACGCTCTGTCAACACACCCGGGGAGGGATTATGGCCGTTAAAGGGAATGTTTCACCTTTCTGAAAGTTGTCAAATATACGCTGGTTGTAGTCGAAAATATGAAGTAAGTGCTGCTGATAACGATGGCGATATTTGTTCTCTCAAAAAGTCACTTAACTTTATACAAATTAACTTTTAAATTTGGGATGATGACGTCATTATTAAGCTATAGACCGCCGCTGATTGGCTGACAAAGTGGGATTGGCTAAAAAAGTGTCCGTCAGCCAATCAGCGGCGGCACTAGCCTAGACCCCATTTTGCAAATGGGAAATTAAATTGCTTAAAAACGGCTAAGTTTTGGGGAAAATGATGAAAATGACCAATACAAAGGTGAAACATTCCCTCTAAGTTAGGGGCGATATCTGCGATGACATTTGCAATACCTGCGACGACAGAATTTAAGAAAACCCTAGGTATATGAAGCATCGCCAGGTGTGCAGCTGATAGATCATTTGACTATGCAGCTGGTGGGATCCGGAGGCGCGTAACTTCCTTGCGCGCTACCCTTACGCCCGCGCTTCATGGGCGCGCAAGTTGGCGCGGAAGGAAGTCGGAGGGATCCAACAGAAAGAGGAGCTGATCGGAGTTATTTGTACGTAAGTCAGCGCGTAGCATTTAAATGCACAATTCACGCCTGTTTAACCCTCGCCCGTGCAGCATCCGATCAGTGCGTGAGCGTGCAGGGGGTACAACACACCCTAGCATTTCGCCCCTAATTGGGCTAGAGCTTCGATTAAAAAACGAGCGTGTTGCTTGTCACGAGAGGAAGCCATTGCCACCCGATTTTAAGGTCCTACATCATTAAGTGACCTCTTAAGTCATGTCAATGACCCAAAAGTCAACCAAATTGTAAATGCGAATACATTTAATTTACTCGAGCTAGAATCACGAATGAGCATATACTTATGCTAAATGGGTGCCAAATTTGAAATCAGCGTCACAAAATGTCCCAGAAACTGCCAAATTCCAAAAAGGCATGTCAGGTCATTTGAGGTCAGTGACCTCGGTTGATATGAGGGGGCGCGTGACCCCAGTGGAACATATACTTATGTAAAATGGATCCCATATTTGAAATCAGCGTCACAAAATGTCCTACAAACTGCCAGAAGCCAAAAAAGTAGTATGAGGTCATCGGAGGTCACAGTCTCAATGGAAACCACAACTGTCACCTTGGAACACCTGTGCATATGCTCCTGAACAACAAACGCTCGGAAACTGCACAAGGTACAAGCATCGATACTACGGGACGCCAGTTGCGCCTGACATGACCTTGAGAAACAGGTCATAGGTCACGGATCATGCGACCTACAAGTATTTTTTGTTTAGGATATGTGTCAAATTGTTCAAGAGTAGAACACTGAAAGTGTCATCGCAATCGGCTGATATTTACGAGAGTTATTAAAAAAAACGAGGGGAGGGGTGGCATCCACCCCCTGCACTGGCGAGGGTTAACCCTCGCCCATGCAGCGTCCGATCAGTGCGTGACCGTGCAGAGGGAAGGGGGGGAGGGTATGACCCCCTAGCGCTTCGCCCCTAATTGGGCTAGCTAGAGCTTCAATGCAAAAACGAGCGTGTTGCTTGTCGCGAAAGGAAGCCATTGCCACCAGATTTTTAAGGTTCTAGGTCATTAGGTGACCTCTGAGGTCATGTCAATGACCCAAAAAGTCAACCAAATTGTAAATGCGTTTAAATTGAATTTAATCGAGCTAGAATCGCGAATAAGGATATAATTATGCTAAATGGGTGCCAGATTTGAAATCAGCGTCACAAAATGTCCTAGAAACTGCCAAATTCCAGAAAGGTCATGTCAGGTAATTTGAGGTCAGTGACCTTGGTTGACCTGAGAGGGCACATGACCACAGTGCAACATATAACTAGAGGCCGGCAATGCGATCGGGGCATTGCCTTGGGGTCAAAATCGAACGACAATTCCGTAATTTGGCCCAGTCGGTCAGGCCGCCGCTGATTGGCCGTTGCGGTGACCTCAGACTGTGACGTCACCACCAGCCGCCACTGGGCGGCGTGTCTCAGAGCTGTGCGGCACAGTATCCACGGCCGGCCGCCACCAGCTGACAGCGGAGGCCCGCTCCTTCAAAATCGTAATTTGGTTTTACCCCACGGGGGGGTTTATTTTGCCCCCTCGGGATCGGCGGCCATTAATGGATTTTGGGCCGCTGTATCGCGCATGCGACCTGCGAGTAGCAAGTCTGTCACCAACCATGTGACCTGAGGAAGGAGGCGAACAAATAAAAAATGATGGCGCCCACGTTTTGGCACTTGACACGTGCCACGTGCCATCGATTGACCCGAACATGGTACCATCATCTGTCCCCCGTTTTGCCGCATCGAACGGTGCCACCCGCGTCGAAATCAGCCCAGCCATTTGGGCTCCACGTGCCAATATGCTCCGTTGGACACAGAGGCGGAACCTTTTGTTTTCCGTTGGGGTTGTAATTGAGTCGGCGACCGGGGGGGGGGGGGGGTAGGGTAAAAGCGACTAATGATAAAAACGAAATATGTGCAAATTTGAAGTTTAACACCTTAGAATGAACATAGGTTGTATTAGCTCATTACTGACGTATTTTAGCAACAGCGAGGTGCGCAATATTACAATTTTTTTAAAGTATCATGTTGGGTCTTTTTGACATTAGATGACCTCTGGAGCCTAAACTATTGACCTGAGCTCAAATCTGAGGACACCTATGTCGATTGCCTTTTTCAAAGGCAATTTCGATTGTTTTTTTCCGTTTGCTGCTAACTATCATAGTTCCCCAGATATTTGGGTGTGTTCGAAAATGTGAAAATCTGACACTTGATGACCTTTGGTTACCTCAATATTGACCTGAGAAAAAAATGAACGAAATACTTTCAAAAGAGCTTGTCTCCAGCTATCTAATATCGTTTTTCGCTTGTCGCTACGTTGCGTGGTTTTCGAGATCATAGGCGGGGGGGGGGGGGGGCGGGCGAAATCCGCCTCCTCTCCCTCCAGGGCGTGTAATTATCAAAGGCCCTCCAGGGCGCGTGTTAACCCGCGAGTTACTGGGGTATATTTCATAACGCCACTTATTGGGGGGGGGGGGGGGGGGGGGGGGTATTTGTTGCCACCCTCGGATCTCCGGAACTACTTGACCGAATGTACAAATTCAAACGGCATTCGATAGCCCTGGGAAATTTATCGAGGGAAACATAATATTGTTGACCTCGGGGTCACCGATGATGTCACAGGTCAGGTCAAGTACAAAATGTTTGACCGTGTCAAAAGGTTTCGATGGATGGAATTGTCGCGCAAAATTGCGATATTAAACGCATAAGCTGTCGATAAATCGGTATGATTCGTGTGTCTGACACTTCTAAGTACCTTTCTAAGCTGTTTATGACCTTGGGTCAGGTCAAGGTCATCCGAGGTCACGAGGTCAAACTGCAGATTATGGTCATTAGGCGTTGTAACATATGTGTATGGGTTTGTTTTTCGTCTAGAACGCGAAAAATGACCTTAGAACATTGTTTGTTCCATATAAATAGAATTAAAAAGCAAAAATGGAAATGCGTTTTTTTTTGCATAGTAATGCTGTGAGAAGTGGTCGATTTTTGTCATTTAAAGGTCATAACTCAGTCATCTTTGAAGATATCGACTTTAAATTTGGTCCACATAATCACCGCATACGTCCCGATCACATATATTCCGGTGT
>JAXIVJ010006067.1:0-67500 GCA_036785665.1 Chirona hameri | reverse complement strand
TCCGTGGGCAATATCGTGCACAAATCTATAGTATGCTGTTCTTGATGTATGGTATGCGATGGAAGATAAATATTTTGTAGGTGGTGCGATCGAAGCAATTGTCACGATTGTGAAGCATTATTTTGTATTTAAAGAGGCAGTTAGGAAAACGTCGTGTCGAAATGTTTTACTGTTTGATAAAGGCCTGTGGCCGAAATATTACAACATAATAATAACATTTGGATAACATTGGATTTTCACATTTTCGAGGAAAAGGTCATGTTTTTTAGTTTATTAATAATATCATTTTCAAGTTAATTGAAACCACAATGCCTTCCACTCCACCAAACATTACCAAGACAGGAAAGGGACAGAAAACCACCGAACCTTAGCATACAGTATACCAACGGTAAATATAATAGTATACCAATACAGGCTAGCACTATCAACTGGAGTTGTTGCAGCAGTTGGCCGTCAGGGACCACTAGTGAGCCAGGGTGTGATGACGTCGCAAGCAAATGGTACCAGTTAAATAAGTAACGCTAAATGTGTTAACTCACTAGCGGTCCCTAGCGGCCAACTGCTGCAACAACTCCAGTTGATAGTTGCTGCCAGTGCCACGCGGCTGAAGAACCGCTCAGGGTCAGTGGCGGAGTTTTCTATTTACTTGGTGGGGCCCCAATACACACGCGGCCATAGATATATGCATAGTGCATACGGTCCAGGCGCCCTGTAAAAAAAAAAACATTTACGAAGCATTTACGCAGGATTTGTCACACTTAAAAACAATACTTGTGAATGTGATTTTCTAAATAGCATAACATTGCCTTGAAAACTGTGATTTTAACAATGAAAAGAAAATGAAAAAAATGCAATAAAAATGTTAGCATTCACCATTGTTTGATTTTTTAAAAGAAAATATTGTCTTATATTTGTGAAATGTATAGCTCTTGGTTATGTTAGGTTGGGACAAAATTGGCGCAATTAAACTTTTGCTGACAAGTTGTGATGGAAAGGATTTCTACCTTCTGAAACTCCTTGACACCTTGTGCTCTTTTTCTACATTCTCACGTTTATGGAAAGGTATGGTGGTGATAACCAAAGTTTGGTGAGGCCATTTATGTTTGACTCCACTAAGTTTTGCCAGATTTGAAGTCATTTACTTAATGTAAATGTAAAACTGCTGTTGTTTCATGATATAATTTCTGATAAAAATGATGTAAGGTCAGGCACGTAGCCAGGATTTTGGATTTGTATCGGGTGGTGGGGGCACGTCGGTGGTAGAATCAAATTTCGCTCCTCTACCATATGTTGTTGACCGGGGGGGGGTAGGGTAGGGTTGGTCGTCAGAGAATCTCATTATTGTATTTGTTGCACAATGTGTAAAATAGTTTTGCTCTGGCGGGGAGTGGGGGGGGGGGGGGGGAGGGCATCGTCCTCTTGGCTACGTCCTTGTGTAAGGTGCTTGTACCATATTGTGCTTATGTTATACATGCATTCAATTATAAATAAGCCCCTAATTTATTTGTATAAATGTTAAACATTTAGCAATAGCAGCTCTACCTCATATTGAATTAGTTTCATATTTGCAAGATGTCAGAAGTAGGTAGTTGATGTTACTTGTGCAAGTATATTGACCAGCTCCAGTTTCTTTTCAAGTTGGTGGGACACAAATCAATGTTGATGGGGCAAAAACCAATGTTAGTGGGGCGGGCGCCCCACCAAGTGTATAGAAAACTCCGCCACTGACCCTGAGCGGTTCTTCAGCCGCGTGGCACTAGCAGCAACCAGTGATGCCATTCACTTTTGTTTTCAGAGATCCCAAGATCGTTACTCAAATATCCCAAGATTGACACCTAATTCCCAATGTTGCAAGGTACATATCCCAAGCAATATCCCAAGGTCGTATGCAGAATCGAAAGCGAAAATTGGACAAGAAAGTGGATTATTCCCAGTTGCATTGGTCATGGCCTGACAGGATGTGTTTCAGGAATAGCGATTTGACACTGACTACACGATGTCGAGAACTCCATTTTAGAGAATCATCTTAGGCAGGGCGTTAACGATAAACCGTTACGGTTTGCTCCACTTAAAATGCAATGCAAGTTGTATCAATTTACCCCACCACTGGGGCAAGTTGTGACAATTACGCTACTGTCATGAAAGCGTCCGCGCACAGCCTTAACCCGCCATTGACTAGGGAGGGGGGGCGTTTAACGCCCCCTGATGCATTTTCGTAATAGCTCAAAAACGAAAAGCGCTATCAACGTGAAACTTCAGGTACCTTCTTATAAATCATGTTTACATCTTCTATGAAAAAATAAAGCAATTTCGTGGAATATTTCGTCGAGTTGTATCGAATTTAGTGACGTCACTACACACGAGTTTTACACCAAAATCAGCTAAAGTTTGCCAGGCCGTAGAAATGCCATATGTAAAGCAAAATGCAATAAAAAACGCCAAAAGGTGGCAAATTGAAAGGGAAAACTGGCTATCTCGTATTTTGGACAATTTTGGGTTTTGACCCCCACAAATTAAAAAACCTTTTTGTGTGGAAAATGCCCACAAAATCGAATTTTTCAAGGATATTCAAAAAGCCGGAATATATGTCAGAGAACCACATAGGGAAAACTAGCATACCAAATTTCAGATTGATATCACCATTTTTGACTGACGTATGGCATCTAAAGTATGGGCAACTCATGACGTCATCTTTAAAAATGTTTTTTTTTTGTGGCCAGATACAGACAAATAAATTGCACCACTGTATTTCTGAGACAACACTACTCTAGAAACATGCCTTTGTTATTTATATTTATCAATTTGCAAATTTTGACCTTCAGTGACCTGAACTTTACCTTAACTTGACATTAAATTCACGTTAATGAAGTCAGGTGGTAAAATGACTATCACTATCGAATTCGACGTGGAAAATAACTCAAAAAACATGTGTTGCATGACTTTCGTAGATATTTTAAGCATAGTGAACTTTTGTGACCTGACCTTGACCTTGACCTTGGCCAACAATCTCACTTTAGGTCATGCTTGATGTGTATCATACCTTTGACATCACTTTGGGTGATGATGGTCGCAATCGAAGGCTTTGGATGGAAAATATGGCCCATAAGCTCAAATACGTCGATTTTGACCCTTGACCTAATTGTGACCTGACATTTTACCTGACTTTTAAATTTTTGAGTATGCTAGATTCATCTCATTGAGAGCTTTCAATTGCCGCCTTGCGCGTCTCGCTGCGATCATTGGTTCGAAGATAACCAGGGGGCGTTTAACGCCCCCCCCCCCCCCCAGTCAATGGCGTTCGGCTAAGACCCCAGTTAATGTCGGGTTAAATTATGCAAGTGAAATACCACTTTCCGTGTTGACCCGCGCCCCTGTGACCTCTGAGACAACTTCGCCCAGAGAGGGGGGTCATTCAGTCATGTTTTGGCTCAGTTCAAAATTGAGGTCACAAGAGGTCATCGAAGGTTAAATTTTCCAAGTTAAAGACTTGGCTCCAGAAACCCACAAATATCTCGGAAACTATGGTAGCCACTTAGGAACAAACGGAAACAATCAGTCGAAAGCTGTTCTTTAAAAAAAATCAGTAGCTAGGGTGTTCTCAAAGTTTAGCTAAGGTCAATAGTTCAGGCTCCAGAGGTCACCAAATGTCAAAATGACATTTGCTTCCAAAAGGTGTTTTGCGAATAACTTGTATTTATCTGATGAAGATAGGACAATAATTTTTAACGCCATCGTGTTTGGCTCGTCCAGGTGCTTCAAACCATATGGTTTGACATACATCACCATACATACATGGTGACCGGTTTAGGTCAAGTCCTAAATTTGACCTCAGGTCAAGGTCATTTGGTGACCCAAGTAGATCATGCTGCCAGCTGCATACGAGGCGTTTCGACGAGAAACACAAACAGTGGGGTCGGTCGCAGGTCTCTATCTGTATTCTATTAAGAATTATTGGCAAAAAAGGTGGCCTCAGATGACCTCAGCTGACCTCTCAAAGGTCACTGAGCAACAATTCCACCTGGGTAATCAATAATGGGGTAAAATAATGTGATAAATCTTCTCTCCCATGCCGTGTCGCACCACCATAGTTAGTCAACAGCCTTGTGTCCGCGTGGTATCACACTAATCACTCTGTAAAAGCACGCTGCTCATAGCTGGTATATCGCGCTGTATATACGCTGTATGCACTGAACGTGGTAGCGCCTAGGTTACCCGTTAGCGCCGAGGCCACCACAGCCACGCGCAAAAAGTGAGCAAGAGGAGTACATAAGCCCCGCGTAAATACTATCAGTATGGATTGGCTGGAGTCTGAGCAGTGTGTGCACACCAACCTACCACGACTTCGATATCATGTAAGTCCCAGTGAGCAGCGCCGCTGTGAGCGGGGGAGACGGGTCCCCCGACGTAAGAATGGTGACCAAACCAACAACCTGTAAACTATCTCTGAGCCTGTAACGAAGTTATATATGACTGAGTTATACCTGTGTTTGTTAAGCCTGTATCTGGGAACATCTGTCTATCTTATCCTGTACACTTAAATCCATGTTACTCTTTTGAACCTATGCACCAACTCAGTATTGTACAATATATCGTGCAGTAGTGTACGACGCCTTTACTTGAGTTACGGGATCAGGATTCAGAAGTATGGGAAGGTGGGTAGAAATACTTTATCTTACTACACGTTCTCTGACTTAATTCATACCCCTACAGGTAACGACAATGAATCACGACATTAGCCGTTTTCACGAAGGATTTTACGTTTGGAGCGATTGGGGCGTTTGTGGCGTTTGGGGCGATTGGGGCGTTTGGGGCGATTGGGTCTATAGCTCGTAAGAACAAGGCTTTTCCCGGTTATTGTTGGTATCAATCGCAATTTTATGAATTCATGAATAAGTATATGCTCTTACAATGCAATATTTCCCGTTAGTTTGCTTTGAATATTCACATTCAGGAGCAAATCTGGCAATTTTGTGTTGTGTTAGTTCCTTCTACAAAACATACCGCAAACGCCCTAAAAAGAGGCTAAAAGTATACTAGTATACTAGCTTTGATTAAATAAAATACGCAATTGACAGGTAGTTAGGACAAAATTGAAGATATTAATGACAAAGAAATATAATAGTATGATGAAAAATGCAATCAAATGTCAAAAGCATAGACAGGCCTTAATTCATCGTCGCTCTGTCCCGCTGAGATCGTCTAATTTAGAGCGGTAACTTCGTTGGTTTCTGAAAACCGGAACAATCCTTACTCATTTACTTAAGCAACGAATCACACCAAATGTTCTTGATTTGATCAATTGATTAATTGATGAATCTCATAAAAAGCTGAAAGAACCTCAGAAAAAACACTTATAAATCAATGAAACATCCGGGCTTTCTGCAGCCACTGGTACTGAAAACTCAAAAATAGCTGCTCTAGATCGAATGGACGACATGGCTGGGCGCAGACCACGGCTCTGCACATGCGCAACGTGACGTCAGGCGACCGGCTGGCTCGTCGCCATGGTAACGGGCCGGCTGGCGCCGGAGTCACGTGGTCGCCATGGTTACCGGGCGGCGGCGCCTGCGCGGAGCCAGCATTCTCGTCATCTTACAACAAATGATCAAAACGAAATCGCTAATTATCATTAATCCTTGCTATGAAAAAGGAATATGACTGAAAATATGAATGGACTAATTCATCTAGTTTTCATTGAAATAAGCTATTATTCCTGAAAATCATGTCGTTGCAAAATATGACCATTTCCCGAACCCCGCACATCCGGGATTCGAGCAAGATGGAGTCTCACCAAACGCCCCCAAACCACCACAACCATCTGGCATCACCAGAGCTAGTTTAAGATGAAATTTTTAATTTTAAGTAAACTATGGTGTTATCATTAAAATGGAATTTCCAGAAAAATGCATTAATTCATAAAGTTGCGATTGATATCAAAAATCACCGGGAAAAGCCGTGTTCTTACGAGTTATAGACCCATTTACCCAAAACGCCCCAATCGCCCCAAACGCAAAATCCTTCGTGAAAACGGCTATTGAGAGCCCACGCAACTGCCGCATAGCCTTCTGCACTGCATCGCCGACAACACACAGACACCTCACTATGGATATTCGTCTCAGTGGGTATCGAACCTACGCTCACCGGGTTCCACTTTTAGCTCTCCCGGCCCTTAGCCACAACATTTATAACTCGTCTCTTGCCATCCTGACCGTTGCATGAAACGTGAAATCACAATAACATGACCCTGAAATAATTGGACTTATCTAATGCATATTTTCTGAAAAGGAAGCATTTGCATATTTTCATATTGACTTATAATGGGCAGGCCACGAAATTGACCTGACTTTGGGTCACCGTTATACAATCTGAGATATACGAATTGTAGATACGTATTCCCTAATTAAATTCCGTGAGTTTCAAATTGGTCAAACCCTGCGGCTTTGGCACGACCACAAACATTTTTGGAGGTAAGGTCACTTGACGTTACCTGGTGACCTGACCTGAGATGACACAAAGTTAACACTTTTACACAATGTGGGTAATTGATGCCACGCCCGAACGGCTGTGCCAAATTTGTCGAAAATTCAGGTTATCTCTCCTGAAACTCCCTTCCCGGAGCACGCGTCGGATGGATGAGTTGATGGTGGTAAGTGGTGCAACACCAAATATTGCGCCGGAAGTAAACACTTTTGGCTACCATATCCTTTTCGTTGACTGCAATATTTCCACCGAAGGAAGCAATTCTACCTTGGGTAAATAATAAAGATAATCAAAAATGTTTTTTTGTCACCAAAACATCATATTTTACTAAAATATGTGTGATAGGCAGATTGGAATTAACAGCAGAAGAAGTTTAAAGGGATATTGCCACCTCCGGAGGATTTCTAAAAAGCAACTTAACTGAATGGTGGGGATCAACAATCATGTATGCTCAAGCTCAAACTTGCTCATGCAGCACCTACAGCAGTGTATCGGCAAAGCATTTTGTATTTATTTATGACTCAAAACGTTGGTCCCAGCTGTGCTCAGTACTAGATTAATGATGATTTAATGTGCTCTCAAGGTTGATCACATGATAATTCAAAGCGCTCACGGTTGAAATGGACGGATGGCCTTCCGCCAGCTCCGTATTTTAGAGGCGTTTACGGTGGTATATGTGATCTTCGAGGTTAAACTTGTGGTAGTTCCTCCTTGTGTGGGACACTCAAAAGTACCCAAGATCCATAAGTACCCGAGTCCATAGGTCCCAGAATCCATAAATACCCGAGTCCATAAGTTCCCGAGTTCATAAGTACCCAAGATCCATAAATACCCGAGTCCATAAGTTCCTGAGTCCATAAGTACCCAAGATCCATAAATACCCGAGTCCATAAGTTCCCGAGTTCATAGGTACCCAGAATCCATAAATACCCAAGATTCATAAGTGCCCAACGTCCAAAAGTACCCTGAATTCACAAGTACTCAAGAGGTTAGGGTAGGTTAGGTTAGGTTACGTTAGGTTAGGTTAGGTAGGTTAGGTTAGACTCGGGTATTTATGGATCTTGGATACTTATGAATCTTGGGTATTTATGGATTCTGGGTACTTATGAACTCGGGAACTTATGGACTCGGGTATTTATGGATCTTGGGTACTTATGAACTCGGAAACTTATGGACTCGGGTATTCATGGATTCTGGGTACTTATGAACTCTGGAACTTATGGACTCGGGTATTTATGGTTTCTGGGAATTATGGACTCGGGTATTTATGGATCTTGGGTACTTATGACATACACCCGTTCTTGCAGTGTATTTAATGTTGTGCCAGAAGCCGGAAGATTGAAGAAAATATTGTGATATTCGATACATAATTGAAGATTTTGTTTGGGCATCCTTGTGATTTTATTCGTTTTCGTTGGCGGATTTTTACCAAAAATTTAGTATATTTTCGTTCTTAAAAAACGTGCCGAATTTATGCGTAGAGCAGGCCGCCTGCAAAATTAAGGATGGCCGATTGTAATCTCGTTATAAGCATGTCAGATTTAAAACAAATGATTTCATCTGCAGTCGAAGATCGCGTCGCCGTTGAAGTGCAAAAAATAGGAAACTTGCTGGCGTCAGATATGAACGCAATGATTCGCAATGTAAATGATGAAATAGAACGGCTGGGCAAGCGTTTGAAGAATTTGGAAGAGCTGCTTATGGATCGAAAACTGACGCAAACCGGACACCAGAAACCGACGAAAACCTACCCGGAGCAAGTTGGCGAAGAAAGTAAATGGCAAGTCTTGGTAGACAGAAAGACAGGAGCAGAAAATTACAACAAAAAGCAAGACAGTGAAACCCGTACCGGAGAAAACCCTACAAGTGACAATATGAGAGAAGATAGTGGCTGGACCTTGGTCAAAAGCAAACGGGCGCGTAAACGGAAAGCTTATGCTGTCGGAGCTGTGCTGATTGGTGGGGAAAACGTCAGGCGCATCAGCACAGCAGCAAAGGAATAATTTATTTTCGAAGACAATGTCGTCTTCGTATCAGCGCAGGAAGCCTGCAGAGCGGATGTCCATCATCGACTGGCTTCGGCTATAAAGCAAACAGACGCCGACGCAGTGGACGTTGTGATCCACCTAGAAGGTGATGACATAATTGGCTCTGATGTTGACAATGTGCTGGAAGGTTTCGCACATACAATAAACGCGGCAAAAGAGCGGCACAACACACGTGACGTGGTCGTGTGCTCGTGTGGTGATAGAAAGGCGCTACGCAGGCCGCAGCGCAGCTGAAAAAGCACGTCTAGTGAATGACCAACTAGGAGCTCTATGTGCAACATACGGAGCCAGGTACCTCGACCTGCGAGGCCGCTTGAGGGAGTGTATGCATCAGGGTATTAACAGGACCGGTCGTCTGTATACATGGGAAGGGACAAGGAACATTTCCCAGATGATTATCAGTGAAGTAAATGTTTTTTTTTTAGATTAGCCAATGAAGAGATCAACGTACAGGAAAGAGACCATGCAAAGTCTGCAAATGTAAATCTGCAAGAAAGAACCAGAGGGCATGATCGCCCAGCCGCTGTTCTGCCGGGCACCGGGTCAGTCGTCCCGGGCGGTCAGTCAGCCGGCTCCTGCGGCCAGCACCGAGCGAGGCGCGGCGGGCGCGCCCCCGTGGACCGACGCCGAGGGAGTAGCGGCGTTCGGCGCCACGACGATCGCTCACCGGTGGCTGTATCTGGCTCTGGATTCTTCATTGGACAACTAAACATTCAGTCACTCTAACCGAAGCTGCTTGAGCTGGCTGACGTCTTGCATCAAAATCAAGTCGACCTACTGGGACTGTGTGATACCTGGCTGCGACCGACCACTCCAAACCGCCTCCTCGTCCTGCCGGGTTACCATCTCTACCACTCCGACCGCCCAGACAACAGTGGGTATGGTGGGGTGGCACTGGTGGCCAGGCACGGCCTGAGTGTGTCGCCACTAAACGTTTCCACAGAGACGGTTCCGAACAGCAAATTGGAGACGCTGTGGACATTAGTTAAACCCGAAACCAAACGGCAGCTTATCGTGGGCATTGTGTACCGTCCCCCCAGACGAAACGTCGCGAATTTAGAGGCGGACTTTCTAGATATTGAGGCCCAGTATCAGCACTTGCTTATTGAGCACCCGTCGACCAAATTTTTAATATGTGGTGACTTGAACTGTGACTGGTTAAAACCCAACAGTGATCGTGCCAAAAGTATGCTTCGTAACTTTGTAGCAGACTACTCCCTAGTTCGATGTGTTACTGATCCGACATATTCCACGGGCTCGCTCCTGGATGTCCTTGTGTCGAATTGCAGACAATTGGTTCAGCGCTGTTTTACTAGTTTCTGTCATTTTAGTCCGCATAAAATTGTTTTTGCGCACATCATTATCCCTAGCTTTCGTCCACCGCGCCGCATCATTTGATCTCGCTGTCTTCGCCGCATTGACCAGGACGCTTTTAACCATGATCTCGTCCACGCCGGCTGGGGAGGAGTTGTTGCTGCGCGGACTGTCACTGTTACGTGGGAACGGTTTCTTGAGATATTTCTCCCTATCATTGACAAGCACGCCCCCGTCCGGACTGTGCACATCCGCAATGCACGGACACCGCCGGTGAGTGATGACACCAAACTGCTCATGTCTCGCCGCCGCGCAGCGCTCGCCGTCGGCGGTCACGGCTCAGCCGATTACCAAACTCTAAACCGTGCTGTGCGATCAGCTATTAGGCGCGACACGTGTCTTGATATGCAGAGGCGGATCCGTGAGGAAGGACGGAACTCTATCTGGCGTGCTATCAGGTCGGCTGTAGGTGGTAATAAGGTGGACCGAAAGCTACCCGATGTGACACCCGATCGACTGAATGAGTATTTCGTTAGTGTGGGGCCACGCGTGGCCGGCGAGGTGAGGAACACGGGGGAGACTCCTGACCTTCCCTGCCGCCTGCCGCGTGTTGGTGCATGTGCTTTTGAACTGGCGCCCCTGACGCTGTCCGAGCTGCGAGATGTGGTATTCGGTATGAACAGGTCAGCTGCCTGCGGCGAGGACGGTGTCAGCATCCTCGTGACTCGTGCATCTTTCGAGGCAATTGGTATGGTGTTCCTCCATTTGGTTAATTCCAGCATTTCCCACCCTGATGCCCCCTCTTCCTGGAAACACTCCCTCGTCTTTCCAAGCCATAAATCTGGAGATTCATCCAATCCATCCAACTACCGGCCAATCTCCATAGCACCTATGATTGCCAAAATTGTAGAACGGGCCGTTCACCAACAAGTTTACCAACCTGTCCCAGAATCATCTCCTTTCTCCCACTCAGCACGGTTTTCGTCCTCGTCATTCGACGGAAACCGCGCTCATATCCATTTCTGACCATATCCTCTCTGCCAATGACCGGGGAGAAATGTCTCTTCTCTGCCTGCTGGACTTGAGCAAATGCTTCGATGTGATAAACCATTCCAAACTTTTGACGAAATTACAGCTACATGGAATTGATACGTCCTGGTTTTCGGCTTACCTTCGAGATCACACCCAAAGTGTCAGCCTCACTGACAATTTGGGAAATATAAAAAAATCTGCACCGCTTCCCAACAGCATCGGCGTCTTGCAAGGTCTGCTCTGGGCCCGCTACTTTACTGCATCTTCGCTAACGACCTTAGTCTGTTTGTCGAAGACGCGGTAGTCGTCCAGTATGCTGATGACACACAAATTTTGGTTAGTGGTACGAAATCGGAATTAAAGAACGTCATAAATAAGATGGAAGAAGTCCTGGCTTCTCTGGACTTTTGGTGTCGAGCTAGTGGGCTCAAAGTCAATGCTGGCAAGACTCAACTGATGTTATTGGGAAGCCCTCAAAATCTACGAAATGCCCCCAGTTTTACCGTACAATTTCGCGATCACAATCTTCTTCCCGTTTCGGAAGCCAAGAACCTCGGAATAATCTTTGATCCCACCCTCAGTTGGGACACGCATATATCCGCAGTCATTAGGCGCTGCTTTGGTATCCTCATCGGTCTATCACATCTGAGGAACTACCTGCCACCTTCTGTCGTCTCCGCCGTGGTCAATGCCTTAGCTCTCTCGCAATCCGATACTGTATATCTGTGTATGGTAATGGTACACAGAAGAACCTTGCTCGCGCCCAAAAAGTTATCAACTATGCAGCAAAAAATATTTTCGGCCGCAAAAAAATTAGCATGTGTCGGATCTGCTGGAGGGTCTGGACTGGCTCAGTGCTGGCGACCTGGTACAGTACCACACACTGTGCCTGGTTCACAAAGTACGCCGCCTGGGCGAGCCCGAGGCATTGGCCAGCGGCCTTACCACCATATCGGAGACTCGTGACCGCAGTACAAGACAGAACAACAGTCTGTACATACCGATGTCCCACACAGATAGGCCGACGGCGTTTCTGCTGCCGTGCTCCCCGCGAGTATAACTCATTACCACCGGATTTATCGCAGCTTACAATACCTGGGTTTGGCCGCCATTTACGAAGCCACCTGGGCCATAACCGAGAGTGATCACTTATTGTGACCACGGTAGGATTGTGACCCAACTTTTTAGACCTCGTGTTGCGTCTGTTCAGTGTGTGTATGTATGTGTGTGTGTGTGTGTGTGTGTGTGTGTGTGTGTGTGTGTGTGTGTGTGTGTGTGTGTGTGTGTGTGTTTCTGTCTGCGTGTACTCTCTTATGGACAGAGTGTACGTGTACGAACAAAGTTTACGAGCAAAGTTAGACTATAATAGCCTCGAGTACATCGGGGATTGTCTCTCAATACAATACGATGGCCGCTCTCATCCAGGTTGGCTGTGGTATTGGCGCCCGCCCAAAGCCGAAACGTACGAATTCGCAGAGACTTGATCTTGAAAAGTCTATCTGTGTTATAAGGTATAGGTCACATAACTTCTACGGTCCCAAAGTCGAGCCATAGCAATTCTTGCTGTTTTATTATGAAAGAGGCTAAGGTTGTTGAAAATATAATTAACTGCATACGCTTTTAAATTGTAAAGTGCACTGACGGAATGGTGATGTTGAGTTTGCAACATTCAAAAGAAAATAACAGTCCGCAAAGAAGTGATTCTAAATAGTGATGTGGCCACTCCAATTTTACGAATACTTGGCAAGTGGTGCAAATGTATTTTTTGATCTAATGGGGGAGTTTTGGGAACCAAATTTTGCAGGTGAAATCGGTCACGCTTAACCCGCGAGTTACTGGGGGGGGCTATTTTTTGCCCCCCCTCCCGTTATTTTGCAATAACTCCTAAACGAACACCCGTATCGTCACCAAACTTGCAGTAACTTCTCTCACATCAATTCTACACATGTTGGCAAAATTAAAAATATGAGGCTATGATAGGTCAACCGGGAATGACGTCAGAGTGACGTCATGTTCTTCGGTTTTTGTTGCAAAATAATGGTTTGCGGAAAACGCTGTCAAAGGTACGATATTTGAGATAAACTAAATTGTATTAAATCAAATTACGGACAATAGACCGTGCTATCAAACTACTATCTCGGATTTTTGAGTTTGTTTGAAATTCAAAATTTTGAGAAATCCAAAGACATTTTTTTTTTTTTTTACAAAATTTTCAAGAAAAAATCAGAATTATCAAAAAACCGGAATACATGTGATCCAGACGTATTCGGTGAATATGTGTACCAAATTTAAAGTAGATATCTTTAAAAATGACCGAGTTATGACCTTTAAATGACAAAAATCGACCACTTCTCACAGCATTACTATGACAAAAAACGCATTTCCATTTTTACTTTTTACTTCTATTTATATGGAACAAACAATGTTCTAAGGTCATTTTTCGCGTTCTAGACGAAAAACAAACCCATAAACATGTGTTACAACGCCTAATGACCGTAATCTGCAGTTTGACCTCGTGACCTCGGATGACCTTGACTTGACCGAAGGTCATAAACAGCTTAGAAAGGTGCTTAGAAGTGTCAGACACACGAATCATACCTATTTATCCACGGCTTTTGCGTTTAATATCGCAATTTTGCGCGACAATTCCATCCATAGAGACCTTTTGACACGGTCAAACATTTTGTACTTGACCTGACCTGTGACGTCATCGGTGACCCCGAAGTCAACAATATTATGTTTCCCTCGATAAATTTCCCAGGGCTATCGAATGCCGTTTGAATTTTACATTCGGTCCAGTAGTTCCGGAGATCAGAGGGGGGGGGGCTAAAAATAGCCCCCCCCCCCCCCCCCCCCAGTAAGTCGCGTTATGAAATATACCCCAGTAACTCGCGGGTTAATCGACCGATACACACCAAAAACTCCATATTGGCTTGCGAGGTGGCAATGTCCCTTTAAGGGAAGTCTAACCTGATTTGTTTTGGTAAATCAGCCCATATCCCAATGATTTTGCTTCAGATCCCAATGTCAGTGCCCAAATCCCAAGATATTGGGACAAATCCCAAGGAATGGCATCATTGGCAGCAACCGCTATCAGGTCGTCCATGACCGAAGAGCGGCTGGAGGCAGTAGGTATGCATTAGGGCGGTTCATTTTTACACGAATGTTAATTTTTTGGTGGCACACTTTTTCCCGTTATTTCGACTACGCTGAGTCCAATGGTATCAACAATTTTGAAGACAAAAAAATTAGGGGTCGCGAAAAATCGCCGAAAATTACATGTTTTGCTATAAATACCCTAAAATCGCACATCTTGTCTCCGCGATTTTACGAAAGGAATTCATAATTTTCCTTGTGGCATACTGTTTTCCTGTTATTTAGACTATGGTGATTCCAGTGATTTTTTTTTTTTAGAATCGGAAGATATTTAGTGTTCGCAAACAAAAGTTTAACATTTCATCTTTTTCTATAAATAACACAAAATCGCCCATTTCGTAACCGCTGTTACACGACACGAATATTATATTTTCGACATGGCACACTTCTTCCTAGTTAATAGGATTGAGCTTATTCCAAATATAGCAATACATTTTTAATTAAAAAAAATAGATTTAGGGGTGGAAAAAGCGCCAAATATTTGACACTTTTCTATAACCATCCCAATATCACTTATTTTGTCCCGGCGATATTACATGCCTGCGCTGTTTTGGTTCTTCCGGGAATATAAATTAGATATATTTAAACGGATACAACATAATCTTCATGCATTCCCCTTTTATTTAATAATTGCGTGGCTATTTTGTCTTGTATATTTATGCTTAGTTCTTTGGGACTCCATCACTATGCACGACGCATAACCCTTACCGACACAAGTGGCTTTCTAAAGAGTGTATCGCATCAATACAAAGGAAATTGTAACTTATGAGTAAAACATCAGTCGTCGTGACATTGCATGTTTCAACACATAACCTCCTAACAAAAAGTTTCCTACCAAAATGACTTCGAATTGAAGTGATGCAAACCTCACACATACGCGTACAGGCCCGCATTAGGGTTGACTTCTTGACCGTGGGCACCTGCTTGCGATGGTACTAATCCAACTTCAGAAAGAATGTCGCTGCAAAGAGCCAGCACCAGTGTATGTATAAGACCGCAGCTACCAAAGATACTGTTATGGCCACCTGATAGTTAGTGTATGGAGTACTTAGGGGTGTAGCTTCTCCAGAAAAGTTTTTTTTTTTTGGGGGGGGGGCTGAGCTGGGACAATCCCTTAAAGTACCATTAAAATTCACAAAAATACAGATTTCTCTCAGAATTTGACTGAAGCCAAGTTGGGGGGGGGGGGGCTCAACTGAATAGGATCCTACACCCCTGGGAGTACTGGAGTACTGGCTTAACTCATGAAAGACGGCGATATCGGTGGCAGGAGAAGAAAGCCATGATGGAGCGTATAGAACAGTGTGATATACTGCGATACAATGCGCAGCTTTCCTTGAGATTCGCTATTAAGCTGCCCGAAAAAAAGAAGAGCTTCAGGCAGTGAAGGATTTGGAAAATGAAGGTACGTATATCACGTACCTTCATTTGCTAGGTATTGTACTGCCTAAAGCTCAGGAGAAGGTAGTCGTTCTCTACATTATGTACTATACAGTACATAATGTAGAGAACGATTGGAAGACCTTATTTTAATCTAAAAATTCATGTTTTGAAACTTATTTTATAAGTTTCTTCATGTTTTGAAACTTATTTTACGTCAATAAGTTTCAAAACATGAATTTGTAGATTAAAATAAGGCCTTCCAATCACTTGTTTTACATTTGTCACATATATACTCTTATAATGTAGAGAGTAAGTGTTATACGTATCTTTTTATAGAAGTCCCTTTTTATCCTCCCCGTAACCGGTCCTCCGTCCTCTGTCACGCCCACGTCAACCCGGGTCTGGTCGTCGCTGGCCACAGGGCATGTGGTGGACCTCGAGTCGCAACCCGGGAGTGGTGACGCCGTCATGGCTTGGGCCCTCCTCGCAGCTTCGCCCTGCGGGGATGTCCATTCATTATCCAGCCCCCCTGCACTTGGACGAGGAAGTGGGTCAAATCCGGGGAGAAATCTGTATTTTTTATTTTTGATGATACTTCAAGCAATTTTTTCCCAGCTCAGCCCCCACCCCAAAAAAAATGGAGAAGCTACACCCCTGAGTACTCCAATACACTACCTATGAGGTGGACCATCGCAAGCAGGTCCCCACGGTCAAGAAGTCAACTCTAATGCGGGCCTGTAAGCGTATGTGTAACGTGTGCATCACTTCAATTCGAAGTCATTTTGAGAGGAAACTTTTTATCAAGAGGCTATGTGTTGAAACATGCAATGCCACGACGACTGATTTTTTACTTATAAGTTATAATTTCCTTTGTCTTGATGCGACAAACTCTTTAGAAAGCCACTCGTGTCGGTAAGGGTTATGCGTCGTGCATAGTGATGGAGTCTCAAAGAACTAAACATACCTATGTCCTATACAAGAGAAAATAGCCATGCAACTGATCAAATACAAGGGAAATACATGCAGATTATGTTGTATTCCTTTAAATATATCTAAATTACATTTCCGGAAGAACCAAAACAGTACAGGCATGTAATATCGCCGGGACAAAATAAGTGATATTGGGATGGTTATAGAAAAGTGTCAAATATTTTGCAGTTTTTCCACCTCTAAATACTTTTTTGATTACAAATGTATTGCTATATTTGGAATAATCACAATCCTATTAACTAGGAAGAAGTGTACCATGTCCAAAATATTATATTCGTGTCGTGAAACCGCGGTTACGAAGTGGGTGATTTTGGGGTATTTAAAGAAAAAGCTGAAATGTTTAACGTTTTTTTGCGACCCCTAAATATCTTCCGATTTCAAAAACAAATATATCGCTGGAATCACCATAGTCTAAATAATAGGGTAACAGTATGCCACAAGCCAAATTTGGAATTCATGTTGGTAAAATCGCAGAGACAAGATGGGCGATTTTAGGGCATTTATAGCAAAAAATGAAATTTTTAGCGATTTTTCGCGACCCCTAAGTATTTTGTATTTCAAAATTGTTGATACCATTGGACTCAGCGTAGTCGAAATAACGGGGGAAAAGTGTGCCACCAAGAACATGTAACATTCGTGTAAAAATGAACCGCCCATGCTGCAGACGTACCGCCACCTCAACCTGGCAGTGAATGCCGTGCTAGACGAGTTCAGCAAGAACCGAAGGAGGAAGAATTTCGGCTGTGAGACGGTCAACTCCCGAGTCCAAGTGTCCTGTAACTTTCGTCAGCGTTATTTCCTGTCCCATGCTCGTGAGAAACCGCGTGTTGGTGTAGATATGTAAGGCTGTGGAATGATTACAAGCGTGTTTGTTCTTAGGTTTGGAAGACACAAATTATTAAAGGGAATAGGTCACCTTGAGAGTTGTCTTGAAATTTGGCTATACGGGGTATTTCGAGCTAAAAAAAACGAATATGGCATTTGTTTGGACGATAGATGGATATCCGTCGAAAAATGGGCATATTTCTCTTTTCTCCTTCATGGTCATAAACAACTTCATGACAATTATGACGTCATGCATATGGTAGCTTGGATATGGAAACTATTGCACACAATAACGATGGACTTTAGACATGTATACGCAGGCTGCTTGTAACGTAAACAACCGTTGTGAGGACCCGAAACAAGTGTCGGGGAAATTAAACTTCTTCTAAAGACGGCCCACTCAGGGACGTGGGAACCGTGATGGCAGTGGGGGCAACTCGCCCCCACAACTTTGGAGCTGGGAGGGGGGGGCGACGCCCCCCCCCCCCAACTTTTTACACGATCACTCGACTCTGTATAAGAACAAGGGCATTGCAATCGGAGTTTCAACGGCGGCACGCAGCAACGCGAAATTTGGCACAGCTTTTTGGGCTTAAATTACCCACACGTTGTTATTTTTTTTTTACCTCGGGTTATCTCAGGTCAGGTCAACAGTTCAATTCAAGTGACACCACCTCTAAAAGTTTCGGTCATGCCACAGCCAAAGTGATTGACCAAACGGTTTGGAACTCACAGGATGTCATCAGGTGATAAGTACCTACTATTCGTGTATCTCGAATTTGTATATCGGTGACCTAAGGTCAGGCTGATGTCGTGACCTCCCCATTGTAAGTAAATGGGGAAAAATGAAAACATGTATTAATCCATAGGAAATTACCAAATTTGACCAATTTTCACCAGATACACCACTCTTGTCCCAAATGCAAAGGCCTATGCAGAGGTGCAAAAACCTCCCAACTCGCCGACCTGGGTATGTGCCAGATACGATGAAAAAATTGTGGAAACGTGACAACTATCAGCCACACAGGCTCCATTACAAAATGCCACCTAATGAAAACCGTGACAATCTGGAATGTGGCAGTACGGCAGACGGGCACATCATTTATCTAACTTTGGCAGCAAATTAGTGTGTTTCTGTTCCCAAATGTGGAATAGCGCGTGACGTCATATATCCTTAATTTTCTCTATGTTGATTGGTCCTATGCACAAAGCAGATTGCGTACTCGTCATATCTGCGCCAGAGTTCTAAGCATTCGGGGTGCTGCAATTTCCCGGCGGATTCTGTCACGCCGACGTCTTTTCCATTGAAATAGCCCATTGCTCGATCGCGAAGTCGGCGTGAAGGTGGCGGATTGTCACGCCGGAGCTGTGACAGTTGTTTAGTTATCCTGAGTGTGACAGAGAAGATGGAGCCCAGCAGCGATGGGAGAAATGCCCCAGGACCAGTGCGTGTGCCTCCATCAAGGGAGAAAATGCATTGCAGCTATCCAGGCTGTTCTTACAATGGCCAAAGACGCAGCTTCAAGCGACACAATGCCGTGACGCATCGTGGTCAAACAATCGCTTTTCAGAACAATGCTTTTGGCCATGGAGGGCGCTGGCGTGATTGGGTCGTGACGAATGTGGATGAGGTGGAGATGGACACTGATGGCCCCAACACTGACACAAGACCAGGATCATCTGAAGGTGAGATTTCATCTGGGTACATAAAAGTAATAATGATTTGTGGAACTTAATGTAGGGTAAACGGGATAGTTCAGCAATTCACCTCCCTAGTTAATGGTAGTATTGAGGTCCCTAATAGAAGAAGTGTATTATTATGACAGACAGAAAAGTGGGTAATAGTTCAGTAATTCACCTCCCTAGGTTAAGGTTCTTCTTGAGGTCCCTAATAGAAGGACAGTCAGCCGACAGTATTATTATGACAAACTGAAAAGTGTACCAGTAATACCAAAGCTATGACGTCACCAATAATAACTTAATCAAACCTATGCAAACCTTACAGCAATTACTGTTGCAGAGACCCACGTTTATAATGCTCCGCTCACATTCGCTCTGCGCTGCAGCCCTACAGGGGGGGGGGCTGTCACCTGTCACCCCCCCCCCCCCCCCCCCCAGACACCCCAGGCCATCTTATAGACAAAACCAAACCCTATGGCATAAAGACGTAGTCTGATGTATTTAGGCCTAGCCTATTAATAATAACAGCTTCGTTGGAAGAAATATGAAAATGTCGCTGTGATGTTGAAATGTCGCTGATAAATGTTTTTTGGGTGACATCATGGCTTTGGTATTACTGGTACACTTCTGTCTGTCATAATAATACTCTCTTCTTCTATTATGGACCTCAAGAACACCACAAACTGGGGAGGTGAATTACTGAACTATTACCAAAAAGTGTACCAGTAATACCAAAGCCATTACGTCACCAAAACGATACATATTTAAACCTGACCTAACCTTTACAGCAATTGTGGTCGCAGGGACCCACGTTTAGAACTCTTCGCTTGCTGCGCTGCAGAACCTACCGGGGGCTGTCACCCCCCTGGACCCCCCAGATTATCTTGTAGTCAAAGATAACCCACTTTTCAGTCTGTCGTAATATTACTGTCAGCTGACTACTCTCAGCTGACAGTAATATAGTTTATGATATTCTTGAGGTCTTCTTTTAGGGACCTCAAGAATATCATAAACTGGGGAGGTGAATTACTGAACTATTACCGGGTAAACCACCCTTATTTCAGACTTCAGCTGTAAAATGAACAAATTCAGCTCACCTAATTGCTCATGACCTGATCAATTAAATGTTTTCATATTAGTCCCAAAACATTCCTGCAACACTTGTGAGTTAATTTTGTCATCAGTTTATGTTGTAGAAGCCTGATTAGGAACTGAAAAGCTGAAATGCAGCATATTTTGCTTCTGGTCTAAATTATCTTTGGATTTTTTTGTGTGTAATATTGCAGGGTCAGAAACCCTGTACCAAATCGAAATTGGGTCAACATTTATTCAAGCTTCTGTGAGAGTTGAGAAGCAGCTCGCTTTCTATCAGATCATATAATTAGACCTTGAAGTTAAAAGTGTCAGTTTTTTTCCCATTTCTGGACTAGACTATGGGTAGTTACACCCAATCCTGCACTACATTTCATTTCTTTATACTACCTATATCAATTTTAGCTGATCATCCACTTATCAGATGAGAGAACCCATGTTCACGCAACATTTCACACTGAATTTGACCATCATTTGTGGCATGTTGATACAGATTTGTGGCCATCCAGAAATAACAATAAAGTTAAGTATATCTAGCTTTCCAAAAACCTAAAACAGTGAGTTACAACAGTTTTGCATGCTTTCCTCAAGTACCCTCCCCTTCTGGATTATGTGATTATTATGTCGCACCATAAATATATGACTAGGGGCTGTAACCAATAACTTTGGGTAAAAAAATGTCTAAGGGTGAAATTGTTAATTTCAGCATTTTTGTATACTGGCATTCAATCCCAAATAACAGACATGCAGCAGGGAAAATTGTGGTTCAAGGGTTTCTCAATGTTTGTGACTTGCTCCATTTGGTACTTTAAAGCATGTTCTCTCAGATAGTCTCAACATTTCTGGAATGTTGTTATGTATAATCCAAAAATAATCAGCAAAACATGATGTGCACTGGAACATGTTGCATGTGCAGGGTAGATGAAGAATGGCTGTGTCATATTGACAAACTATTTTCTTTAAATGGGCAAAGTCCAAAGATAAAGTTGAGTTTGTTCTGCACAAGTACAGAAAGCTTGTGTTGAATTTGAAATTTTGTGAAAAAGGGAGATTGTACTCATCATAGGTTCCCAAACTGCAAGTCATACTTCCAAAGTTGTACTGAAGTGATGTGAGGTGCTGTAAAATGCTGAAATATAAGTGAAAAGATGTTTGTTGTTAACTTATAGACACTTGCTCCATGATGTGAATATTGTTGTTCAGATTGGCATTTTCCATGTTTTCCCATTTTATTTCCTGTAAGTGTTAGTTCACGCTTAAGTAACTAAAAAATCACATTGCGAATATGACTTGTGAAGCCACATGGTAACAAGGGTCACCCAGAGGGCTCATGGATTGGACATTTAAATATGTTGGAGTGCACTGTTTTAACACGCGCAGTGGGGGAGGGCACTTTTGTGCCCCCTCCCCCACATGTTTTTCGTGAATAGCTCGAAAACGAAGCGCAACAAAGCGGTGGTTTTTGCGAGACATTAATGCCAACTCAATAGCGGATCGTTTGACGCAACAAAAATCGAAATCGGTCGATAAATTTTTGAGTTATATGGATTTTCAGTCCAAGATGGCGGCCAGAATCGCGGTCGGCAAATCGATATCTTCGGAACCAACGGTCGGATCGGAATGATTCAAACGCCATTCGGTAGACAATGTCAATGTTCATCCCCGGAAACAACTTTAAACACATTGCTGGTGATCTGTGACGTCACAGAGGTCAAATTCCCAAAATTGTGATATTTGGCCAGATTTGACCTTCATGACCTCGTTGGACCTTGCAGATATTGACCGAAGGTCAAGAAAATTTCAGAAAATGTAGATCATCATAGCACCTACCAACCCTGTAAGTTTCATCATTCTAGCTCTCATACTTTCGGAGATCTTAGGGGGGGGGCACTAAAATGCACCCCCCTCCATTTTGTAAACTTTAAGAGTTGGACAATTAGCATGCAATGCCAGCACTTCACTTTTTGACTGCAGGCTTGTGTGTGCTAATCAAGCAACTTTGTTGCTGTATAAATATAAAGCATCATGTTTTAGCCTATTCATATAATCATTTAAGTATAAGTATCACCTTTTGTTTGCGTTCGTTTGTTCGTTTGCTCTTTTTAACTTTTGTTTTATCCTAAATGTAGAAAAGCGAGACATGATGCATTTATAACCTTCGTTTTCGTGTGCTTCTTCGTGATTGTAATGAGTAATTTTACGTCCTTGCCAGGTCGCCAAGATAGTCATATTTTGTTCCAAGCTGATGGAGCGACTTTCGTACCGCGCAAAGGGCTACGACAAGAGTGGATCCGACAAGGGGACGGCGAACACCACCGTGGAGAGAAGGATGCCAGATATCCGCCTGGTCGCTGACCTCCACCAGCTGGCAGTGTCCAACGCTCCTGTGCCGGTGTCAGCTTGTCTCGTGCGAGAGGCGGCAAACAGGCTGGCTGCAAGTAAGCTCGTTCCGCGCTCCGCTGTCCCGTCTGAGGTCGACATCCGGGCTGCTCTACCGCTGCTCCGCCGCCACCGCTCGCGCACCAGTCAGCAGCTGTGGAAGCTGTTGGCGAGTCGCGACCACCAGCAGAACCACCACCTTAAAGCATTCGCCGATTTTGTGACGCGCCTTTGGCTTCTGAGTCCCCCGGAGAGTGTGGTCGAGTCGATGGCAAGTATCATCGGCGAAGTGTTTGGAGATCACCGCCAGCTCAATCATGGAAACGCCGCTCAGGAGCTGGTGGTGCGGTGGAACGGACCGTCCTTGTGTCGGGCTGACCGTCTCTTGAATAGTGTCCAGCGAAGTCTCTCAGGTCAGGACACTTTCAGGTGTGTCAGGAGGAGCATCTCTATCGGACAGTCGATGGAAGGGACAGTGATATCGCGCCACAAAAAGGCCCCCGACTCTAAAGCGTGTCTGTGGAGCTTCAAATAAGTATCGTAGGAACTGAATCCAGGGTGTGCGGGACGTCCCGTTGACTCGGGGCATGAGCTCTCGAAGTTGCTTTGTGTATGTGAGTTGTTAGCCCCGTCTCTGTTTTGTCGAAGCATCCCAGTGCGAAACAAATGTGTGGTCGGGACTGAAGTAAGTGGTGTTGGTGGTAACCAACACCAGTTATGGTCCTTGGATGGATTTCATTTATCATTGCCGTTTTGTGACGTTTGTTGGTTTTATCTTACTCTAGAATGTTTCATCTTTGAGCAATATGTTTGTTATTGTTCGTCTACCATCGGCTATTGGCGCTAATTGACTGGCAATGGTGCCGGCTTATTGGTCAAATGGTTTGCAATTAAAGGAATATGAAACGAAACTGGATTGTCTTGACGATTTTGCGGCCATCGAAAATTGTGAACTTGAGCTGACCAAATTAAGAATGCGTGCTCTTTTGTATGTATATAATAACAAAAAGATTCCCAAAATCGCCACTACTCTTACGTGTGTTACAGGAGTGAGGTGTACGGCGTGGCGTGAAATACGAGTTCATGAGAAGCCCCTGGGTGGGGGCATTTATGTAAAAGCCGTGTGACAGAAATAATGTATCAATGCCAAGTATGTGACAGGTGAGGAGGTTTCTGCACCTCTGGGCCTATGTCACATTTCTGTTCTTTGACTTCTACGAGGTCAACTCAGGTGACTCCCAGGTCACGTATGGTTTTTATTCGATAACTCTTTACCAAATCAAAGTAAAGCAATGCTTTTTCACCATTGCATTCGGCTTGTCGAGACAAATAAACTGATGAAAGAGTTGACCTGACCTCAGGTCAGGCCAATTTTTGGATATGACCTCACTAGGTCACTCAATATACGATTCGCTGTGACTCGACGAGACAAACACAATGGTGATATATGTTTTACTCTATCGTGCTTCTGTCAGAAGTTATTCCTGAAAAACAGTTCGCCAATTTTTAGAATGTTTCAAATGTAATGGCTTCTGCCGATCTAACTATTGAGCTTAGGTCAAATGTGATGCAACCTTAGCTACAGCAAATGCAATTATCTTTCAAACACTTCTTCCGCGCGTCGCTAGCTCTTTTAGTTATCGCGATATATACGATTTTATCAAGGACACTCATATATAGCCGAAATGCTATCTAACACCGTTTTCTGCTTGTCGCTACGTTGCGTTGTTTTCGTGATCGTAGGGGGGTGGGGCGGAAATCACCCCCCCCCCCCCCCCCCCCGGCAGTTCGTGGTTGGCGCGAACCCACGTCAGTGCGCGTGTTAACCCTCGCCCTACGGGGGGGTCCTAAAACGACCCCCGCCCCTGAGGTTTTTCTTGCAAAACTTTTTAAAAATGCAGCGAATCTTGTTGAAATTTTTAGTAGCTGAGTTTACAACAATTATACGAATGCTGTACAATTTGCATTGAAATTCGTGGAGTAATTTTGGAGATAATGATGTTTTGATGACGTCAAGTTGGTGGAAAAACGATAAATGTTTGAGAAAAAAATCTTAGAATACAGAGTTTTAAAGCAAATTGCTAACGCAATTGAGAAAAGATATAAAATGTCATTTTCTTTAAAATGGCAATCTCAGATTTGCGAAATTTTGGGGGTTTGGCCCCTAAAATGAAAAAAAAAACTGTTTTGTTTTTAAATCACCACAAAATCAAAATTTTCAAAGATGTTAAAACGGAATGTATGTGAGAGGACTGAGTATGGACAATACCCAAACCAAATTTCAAAGCAGCATCTCTATTCTGGACTGAGTGATGGCTCCCTAAGTGTAAGCAACTCATGACGACATTTTGTTAATATTTTTTAGATACTTTTTTTGACCAGATACGAACAAATAATTACCTTTTCTGTATTTGAGATAAAATTGGTCTAGGACAGAGTTTACCATGGGCTGGGCTGGCCCTATGGGCAATGGGCTGGGCCTGGGGCGGGCCTCAACTATAAGGCAATCACTGGGCTCTGTATGGGCCTGGGCCTGCCAATTTTGAAGTAATGCGTGCGTCGCACAAGCTCAGGTCAGAGCAAAAAAATATTTTAACCAGCAGTTCACCTACAGAGCAACACACTGTTGCTGTGGCCTTTTGTTTTTTTGGTTATAGTTGGTTCATTGTTTCACATTTATAGTATACAAGTAAATATACTAGGATATTGTTTTTTTAAATAAATTTAGTCCGAATGTTTTTGAATGGATGGATTTCCGAGGTCAGGATCTACGCTAAGCATAGCATGTTGCGCAGGCACTGACCCCACCACCCGATGGCGCAATTCCTGGCGTCCGGCAGAATTTAGAGACGAAAGTTGTACGTGCCCGACCTACCTGGACACGGCCCATCCCGCTCACTGACGTCACCTGACCTTGAGTGCGACCGCTGCCACCGGCCGCAGGCCATCCCAGACAGGAGCAAATAGCGAGCGCTTTTAGCGACTCGAACCCGGGTTGCCACTACCGGGAAAGGTCGGAAGTCCAGCGCTCTCCCACTGAGCTACAGGGGCGGGATGATTGCAAATTTTGTGAAAATAATGATGTGCTTAATCTGTACGGGCCGGAGTTGTTATAAAGTTCAGTGGCCGGACCGGGCCTGGGCCTCAATATTATGAATTTGACCGGGGCTGGTCCGGGCCTGGGCTTGGTGTTCATGGGCCTGGGCCGGGCCTGGCTGGGGGTTGGTGGGCCCGTGACGAACACTTTTCTAGGAACATGCCTTTTTATTTACATTTAGCAATTTTTAATTTTGAGGTTTTCTGACATAGCAAAATCGCTGTTCTGGACGTGGTCGATCGAGGTCATTCACTTGACTTGGAAGTTCACTCGTTGACCCGAAACCCAAACATTGCAATGCCGTTAGATTCCAAACATGACTAGCAACATGTTCGTTCTTACTGCGTTG
Source organism: Chirona hameri (assembly GCA_036785665.1). NCBI lineage: Eukaryota > Metazoa > Arthropoda > Thecostraca > Balanomorpha > Balanidae > Chirona > Chirona hameri. The sequence goes on along the minus strand of JAXIVJ010006067.1, from coordinate 41,675 downwards.
TTCTATGTTGCTTGGTTTGGAAGTTAACAGGGTGTTCTTTTTAGGACCCTCCCCCGTAGGGCGAAGGTGAAAAAGCTCTCGTAGGGCGAGAGTTAATGGACCTTAATTCGGCAACAGTTAACTAACAAACAAAATAACTAATTAGCTAACTAACTTATGTATAAGTATAGACAAGCCCTTTTCTCTGACAAATGCGTGTATTATAAATGCATTGGTTTGCTAGCATTTGCTGGAGTACGACCGTATAACGATAATTTCATAAAAAACATACCTCAAACATTGACCATAACACCGTAAAACACAGCATAGAATAACTCGGTTGAAGCCAAGTATGGTACTCGTACCAAATGTATGCTAAGTGCATGATTTTGCCATGGTCAACTTGGTTCGAGCCCGGCACATCACCTAACCAGCTACCTCAGGTTCGGGAGTAAGTCAAGCCCGCCGGTTCTGGATTCAGGCACGTTTGTCGTTCCGCTTCTCCAGTTCTGCTTCTCCGACTTTGTGTGACCCTAGTACCAGTGTCACATCTTCTTCATGTTTACCAGCTATTCTCTAGTTATTTTTGCTTGTTAGGCGACCCATTTCCTTATATGATATTGATACTCATTTCCTTAAATATATGACATACTATTGGCAATAAGCAGCATTGGGTACGGAAAAGAGCGGCACACGTTGCTTCTCTTCAGTCTTCATTTTTGCCATAGGATTGCCAAAAAGTTCGCCCCCCAACTTCAAAGTAGTTCCCACGCCCCTGGGCCCACTAGTCCTGTGTCAAATTTACTTAGCATAGCGAGGCAATTCTTTCACCACAACCCGTTTTCCGATCTGCTCTACAAATCTGATATCTCAGTTCAAAACCTAGGAAATATTTTTAAAGGGAAATATTGACCTTTTCTTACAAAAATGGAGTTGGCACTTGAAATCGACAGACGATGCCAAAATATGATGTAAATTCATCGCATTTTGCATATAACAATTCCTGCCGAGAGATATTTCAAGTTGATCTTGATAAGCGTTCCACACTTTTAACGACCGGTTCTTGTCAAGTACTTCTCGGTTTCCATCAAACTCCGGGCTTTTCCCGTATTGCTTTTTTACGCAATGGTGTGGAAAATATATTTTACGTTCTGTTTGTTGTGATTATATACCCGCCCATCCTTTACAATTAACAACCATTGCAGAAAACAAAAACTGTCAATTAAATCGGAAGCTCATCGATGCACGTCGACGGTGACCTATTCAGTGTCGGCGATTTGTTTCGAAGTGTCCATTCAACAACGTTGAACAGATTGATACAAAAGCCCCAGGATGTGTCGCTTTCCAATAGTGGAAGGAAAATACCGATCATTAATTTTCCCAAACTTCCAACTTTCAATGAAGGAATTATTTTATTTTTTGCTTAAATTTAGATCACATTTTAATACCACAACGGTAGCCAAAGAAATTGTTTCTAACAAAATAAAAAGGTCATTATTGCTATTTAAAGGTGAATAATTCCCTTTAAAGGAACTGTCCTACCTTTTTTAAAGTTGTCGAATCGCACTTAATTGTATATCTACATGTCAGGCGAGGTCAGCTGAACATGTTCGCGAACTTTTTTCCGATTTTTTTTTATCTTGGAAGATATTCAACTTTTGTTTTAAGCGGAAAGTTGGGTTGGTGACAGAGTTCGCCATGGGCTGGGCTGGCCCTATGGGCCATGGGTTGGGCCTGGGCTGGGCCTGGGCTGGGCCTGGGCTGGGCCTGGGCCGGGCCTCAACTTTAAGGAAATCACTGGGCTCTGGATGGGCCTGGGCCTGACAATTTTGAAGTAATGCGCGCGTCGCACAAGCTCAGGTCAGATTTCAAAAATATTTTAGCCAGCAGTTCACTTACACAGCAACACACTGTTGCTGTGGCTGTGGCTTTTTGTTTGTTGGTTAGCATAGTTGGTTCATTGTTTCACATCTATAGTATACAAGTAAATATGTTATAATAATTATTGCAAATTTTTTGAAAATAATTATATGCTTAATCTGAATGGGCCGGGCCGGGCCTGGGCCTGAATATTATGCATTTGACTGGGCCTGGTCCGAGTATGGGCTTGGTGTTCATGGGCCTGGGCTGGGCTAGGCTGGGGGGGGGGGGGTTGGTGGGCCCGTGGCGAACACTGGTTGGTGACGTCATATGATTTTGTTTTAATAACAGGGATGTCGAGAAACCCGAGTGAGCCTCTGCCCAAAAATATGTACAATACCTGTATTTATGATGCATATTGCAATGCAACTGTTTCTGACGCATTTATTGCACCGCAAACTACGAAGGAAGTGTGCGCCGCACAACCGCATTCGTAACACCCTCCACAAAACAGGAACCTGAAACCGCCTCTGCTATGCTGATTTTTTTCAAAATTTTGACAGGACATGCGCCATTCAATTTTGGGAAATGAATGATGAAGTTGTGTAGTGAATAGAGGGCCAGCTGATTGCCAGCTGGTCGGTCGCTCTTTGGAGTGCTCCGTAGTTGGCATTTCTTTTAAAGTGGCCCGTGACGAACACTGGTCGAGAACCTTCATATGTAAGCATGTCATAAAAGTGGCGTTACTGGACCAGCGAGCGAACCCTTCGCCACTGACAATATTACTCTAGTTGTGTAAGCAATGATGAGATAATCATTACATTTGTGCATACTAATTTGATAACTAATAATTTTAACCAAGTTCCTAGCTTTTTACAGCTCACTTCTATTCTTGTTTCGAAGCACACCATGTAGTGGATCAATCACCCAGGGGCCCGGGAACAAGGGGGGCAGCGGAACCACATTCGCAAACTTCAACCTCAAACTCTCACCAACATTCCTCGTATGATCGAAACTGTCATCACACCCAACCGTGTAGTGACTAACGAACCTGGGTCCCTGAATCCGCCTCTGGAACAGGGATCATCAGTCAGCCATGGACGTGCCACCCGTACGGGGCGGGGGGGGGGCGGCGTGGAGCACCGGTGCGGGGCGTGATACGGGGCCCGGTCAGGACGAGGGCCCGGTCACAACAGGGCCCGCTCCATGCAAATTATTGATACGGGCCCGTTACTGGTAGGGGCCTGTTCCTGGTAGGGCCCGATGATGATGTGTATTTCGGTGCCCCCACAGGTGGATTTTAAAGCGACCACGTCAGATACAGTCACTGTCACAAAACGGCGATAAAACCAGTACAGCGCATGTAAAGGACCCAACATGCGATACCTAATTACACCAATGACATTTATAACACACAACACGCAGATACAGTACACCAGGCTCCAGAGCATGACCCTCACTCCTATGATTTCTCCACTAAGATCGATCAGCTTGGGCATCTTATTCCAGTGGCTGACAGCCCGATAGAGAAAGCCACGGCGGGAAAACTCCGTTTTGACACGGGGGAGTTGCAGCTGACCACTGTCAGTTGCTCTTGTACGACGGGCTGATACGGCAGAACGAGTATCAATCTGCTCACGCAGAATTTCGGACGAGTTAGACGAGTTAGTCATGAGATGGCGCATGACTGAAATGTCATGCTCGATGAGTCGATCGTCAACTCTCCCCCACCCCAGCTCTCGCAGCACTGGCGTGACATGCTCCTGCCGTCCCAGACCCGTCACAATCCTCGCACCGAAACTTGTAACTTCTTGGACTCGGTTCTTCTGTGCGGTGGTGCAGCTTCCCCAGACACTAATACAGTAGCGCACGTGAGGGAACACGAGAGCCTCAATGGGCAGGCGCTTAGTCTCGCTGGGCAGCCTATGGCGCATCCGGGCTAGTCCGACTAAAATCATGTTACAGCGCTGGACGACGGTGGTGACGTGTCTGTCACATGCTAGGTAAGGATCGATGACGACGCCCAGGACCTTGACGCTTGCAGACGGTGCAATTTGGTCGCTGCCGAATGGGACGGAGAAGTTTGTGTCAGCATTCAAACGCCGAGATTTTAGGACAATCATTTCTGTTTTTGACGGGTTAATTTTCAGTCGGTTTTTTGGTGAACCACCTAAGAGCCAAAGAGATACTTTTGTCAATTCGAGCTATTAGGTCGGGGATGTTGGCTGGCACGTCTGTGTCAATGAACTGAGCGTCGTCAGCATACATGATCATTGATCACCTTGCTAAAAGGAACATGTTGGATGATGTCATTGGTAAAAATTAAGAACAGCACTGGGCCCAAAATGAACCCCTGTACCACGCCATGTGTCACGTCCAGGGGAGCCGAGGATACGCCTCGTATGCTCTGAGTCCTGCCCCGCAGCCAGTCCTAAAACCAAACCGGTTGGATGCCGTACCAGCCGAGCTTGTCCAGGAGACGGCCGTGCTCGACGTTGTCGAAAGCTTGTGGTGTGTCAGCAGTGACTAAGGTCGTCAGCATGCCCTGTCGATGTTGGTGGTGATGTGGATGACAGCGTCGAGCAGAGCCGCCTCCGTGGACAAGCCCGGCCGGAAACCATACTGCTGCGGGCAGAGAATAGAATGACTTGTGAGGTATGTCATCAACTGGGTGCATACTACACGCTCGCACAGCTTGGCAACGACTGCTATGATTGAAATGGGCCTGTAATTGCTTGGGTCGCTCCGGTCACCTTTCTTATGAAGTGGGGTGATGGTGGCAGTCTTCCACTGCGCGGGCATGTCACACTTTAAAATACATGAGTTGGTGATGTTAAGAAGATGAGGTGCTATCACAGGGAAAGTCATACGCAACATCTCGATCGCGATGCCGTCCGGGCCGCAGGCACGAGAGGTCCCCATTCGCTGGAGCGCTGCAGATATCTCGGGCATAGTGGCCGGGTGCGGAGCGAAAGCGCCGCTGACCACTCGCGGCGGGCGGGGCGGCAGCGGCTCCTCGCAGTCACTCGCGGCCAGAGCCCCGCAACAATGGGCCCCACCGACGCATATAATCGGTTTAGCCGCTCCGCCCAGGCCGGGTCACGATCGGCAGTGATGTCATCTTTAGGTCCCGCTTTCCTTGACGAGACCAGGCATTGTCGTATATCTCGCCAGGTTTTCGCACGCGAGTTTCTAAAAGACGTCTGGAAATATGACGCACACGCCCGGTTTAACACCGCTTTGACTGCATTCCGGCGCCCACGGAACTCCTGCTCGGTAGCGTCACAGGGTCACCCGATCAAGGCAGGCCCCGGTGCTGGCAGAGGCGTGATATGGGGCCCGGTCAGGTCAAGGGCCCCGTCACAACATGGCCCGGTCCTTGCACATTATTGATACGGGTCCGTTCTTGGTCAGGCCCGATCGAGGCAGGGACCAGGTGCTGGCAAAGGCGTGATATGGGCAGGGCCGGCGCCACAGGGGGGGGGGGGGGGGCAGGAGGGGCAGCTGCCCCTCCAACCACCAGCTGGGCCCTTTTCGGCCAGCCTGGCGGGCGGACGAGCTGAATGTTCTCTCAGACTGTCTCGGGGCGCGATGAAGCAGCGCAAGCTCAACTATGTGGCAGTCTGCCAAGTATCATGTCCATCAGGAGACGTGCGAGGTTCCTGATCGGGATATGGCGCGCGAATATGCGTCCCTGAACGGTGCTCGTCGTTTCACCTTCAGGACGTTTTGATGTCATCTGAGATCAGGCACATAGCCAAGGGGGCTGTGTGTGCGCCCCCCCCCCCCCCCCCCCCCCCTGGAGTCCAGGAGGGCCCTTTTCGGCGCGCGCCGAAAAAGGCCGACGAGACCGCGCCAAGCGCATCTTATCATGGGCCTGATCATGATATCATGGGCCTTAGCCGGTATCATGAGCCTACCACGCGAAGCGTGGTCTTTTTAGAGAGGTTAGAGCACTCCAGAGGCCCCTTAGGACCACCAGGGCCCTCTCTGAAAGACCAGAGGGCTCCTTGGACGTTCAAAAGAGCCCTATGCATGTCAGAGGGGCCCCTGGCCAGACCGAAAGGGCCCCTGAGCGGGTCAGAGTGCCCCCTGAACACGTCGAATGGGGCCCTATCCTGCACAGAGGGGCCCCTGGGCAGGTCGAGAGACCCCTGAGTATGTCGGCAGGGCGACAAAGCGGTCAGCGCAGTCCCTTGTCAGGTAATAAGGGCCCCTGTGCAGGTCAGAGGGGCCCGACCAGACTGAACGGACCCCTAGGTGGGTCAGAAGGGCCCCTGAACATACCGTATGAGTCCCTAGTCAGCACGGAGGGGCCCCAGGGCAGGTTTCTGGACCGACCGCCGGCCCGGACGGTTGACCCTGGTGACCTCTCCGGCCGCGTGGACGAGACGGCTGTTTGTTCGCCGCCACATTTTTTGTTTTGTTTTGGGGTGGGGAGGGGAGTGGTTCTCACCCACCCCGTAGTCCAGCCTATAGCTATATGCTGCCGCGGGTGGGGAGGAGAACCACCCCTCCTGGGCGGGGAACCGAATGACTTGCGCCAGCAGCCAGACTCGAATCCGGAACCCTTGGATTCCGAGTCCGACGCTCTACCAACTGAGCCACCCGGCCCCTCGCCGCCACAGTCAGACCCCGAGTACTTCATGAAAAGGAACATTTTTTCCCCGACCTTATCCATAAGGACAGAACACTTTACCACCCCTGCGAGCAGTATTGCCGCTGCTCCTGTCTCAATATCAGCGGGATCCCGGAGACTGCTGCTGAGTCGACGGACAAGATCGTTCGCGATGTGGCCGCGGCAGTGGGAGTGACGCCCACCCCAGCCGACATCGAGCGCAGTCACTGTGCCGGCAGGAAGCAGAACGACAAGAGCCGCACCATCATCGTCAAGCTGTCCTCCCACAGCCGCGATGCGCTCTACGCAGCAAGGAAGAATCTCCGGTCCGCCAGCTCAACTACCCTCAGCCCTGAGGTGCTAAAGGGTGTGTTTATCGCGGAAAACCTGACTAAGGCCAACCAGCAGGTGATGTCAGGCAGCGCAGTGACAGCAGGCAGCAGGCCAACCAGCAGGTACACTAGGCCGAGTTATGCAAAGCATATTTCAGATTAATAGTGACATTATCATGCGCTATGTCATTACAAGCTTACATTAATTTTTTGAAATTTTTTAAAACCACATTTGGAGGTGCCAACCGGCCTCTTTTTAGGGACACTTTTGCCATTTTTCGTCAATATTGTACTTTTTGGCATGAATGATTTTTTTCAGTTTTTTGAAAATATCATTTTCGAATTCTCCGTATGCTGGTCGACAGGCGTAGTGATTTTTATAAAGTTATATACATTGAAGCTGTTTCTCCGCATTTCCTGTAAGGATTTTAATGCACACCCTCGCAGCGCCATCTATTCAGCGGAATTGCAGTACATGTACTAGGTGCAGTTTTCCGGCTGCGGTGGCCTTCAGAGGGGCCCCACACGCGATGAAATGTAATACCAACAAGTTCACTCAGTGGCAAGGACGCAGGAATCGGGGGGGGGCAGCCGCCCCCCCCCCCCCCCCCACATTTTCGGATTTTTCGGCAGGGCAGGTACCGGATCTCTCGCCTGGAGGCAGGACAGATGCCAGGCCTCACGTATGGAGACAGGAAAGGTCTCACGTATAGATACGGGACAGGTACCGGGCCTCACGTCTGAAGACAGGGCAGGCACCGGGCCTGGAGGCAGGGCAGGTACCGGACCTCTCGTCTGGAGGCAGGACAGGTATCGGGGCTCACGTCTGGAGACAGGGCAGGTACCGGGCTTCACGTCTGGAGATCGGACAGGTACCTGTCCTATCTCGAGGGGCGGATCAAGGTCATGCAGTCAAATTTGTTTGGCACGCACTCCTCCCCACCCACTTTAAATCCATTTTCCATGGAGTTAATCTGCTGGTGTTCCATTTCAGTCAGTGTCAGCAGAAGGTATTTTCGGATGGAGTGTGGCAAAAAAAAAACAGAGGGACCCCTCGGCCAAAGCCCCCCCCCCCCCCAAACAAACAAAAAATGGCGCGAATTGATATCTCCTCGGATTTAGGTCACTATATTTTGCAGGGACTCTAAATGGTCGCAAGAAAAACGTCGGACAGCCCATGTTGAAGTTACAAGCCTTATGAGGGCCCCCTTAGGCCGACTGAGGGCCTTCTGTCGGCCTTAGAGAGCCCCTCAGGCTGGCTGGGGTCATCTCGGGCACTCGGTGTCAACTTTTCGGTAAAAGAAAAATTGAACCAACTTCTTGGAAAATTATCACCGCAGACCTCCGCAGCCGGGAAACTGCACCTAGTGCATACATTGCAAGTCCGCTCAATAGATGGCGCTGTGAGCGGGTGCCATAAAATCATTACAGGAAATGCAGAGAAACAGCTGTATTGTCCATGATAATTCCATGACAATCATTGCGATTGTCAAACAGCATACAGATAATTCGAAAATGATATTTTCAAAAAATTGTAAAAAATTAATTAATTCCCAAATGTACGATATTGACGAAAAATTCGCAAAAGTGTCCCCAAAAAGAGGCCAGTTGGCACCTCCAAATTTCATTTTAAAAATGGCAAAACATTCATGTAAGTTTGTAATTATATAGCGCATAATAATTTCACTATTAATCTGTGCATGCTCGCAAAAACCCATGGAATGACCCGGCCTACTGTACACTGCTCAGCAAATTAGGAGGCGGGGCAAGCTTCACTCCGTGTGGACCGACAGCTGCCGGATGAAGGTTCGTCTCCAGGCAAACGGACCAACTAGAGTCATCAGGAGCACCTGAAACATAACATGTATTCAAATCTAGACAAAGGGAATGACTTTACCGCAATATACTTGGGCATATCCAAATATTTTGATCGTATTTGGCGCAAGGGCTTGCTTATTAAATGTGAATCCGAATTCGGTATCACGAGGACTCTTTTGAAGTGGCTTGGGTCATACCTAAAAGATCGTAAGCAAAGAGTGAGAGTTGGTGAAACGTTTTCAACGACGGTAACTATTAACGCAGGATGTCCCCAGGGGTCTGTTTTAGGCCCACTTCTTGCATTGTTTTTTTTTTAATGGACTGACAGACAGATTAGAAAACGATGCTCTTCTATTCGCAGATGACATATCACCAGTAAGGCGCCGTAGTTGCCAGTTGGCGATGAACGAGCGAGCGCGAAGGAAATGTATGGTGAATTTCACCTCGATCGGGCAAGTAGTTTCTGATATTAAAAAATGTGTGCACGTGCGCACGTGCAGAGTCACCCCACCCCTGAGTTGTGTCAAAGTGGTGGCTGAGGGGTCCCTAACCACACACGAAATTTGCACATAATCTGCCCCGCCGTTGCGGAGTTAATGCGAGAAAATACTTGTCAACACCCCTCACGCGGCACGCGGCACGCGCAGTGGTAGTCATCCACATGAGTCGGCACTGGTCTCAAACAGGGTAGGTTGGATGGGGCTGCTCAGCAAAGAAGACCGCTTGTCAATCGGACGTGCGGTTGCAGAGATATGAGCTTCTCAAAAGCGTCGCCACGGGCCGGGCCGCTCATAGTCAGATTTTTCCCATACACCACGGAAGGACGAGCGAGCGCTTCGCGCTCGCTCGTAACTATATGCGCCACATAAATCATGTAACATCCTCCAGGTACAACAATCACTTCAGCAGGACTTAAATTAAATATACTCTTATGGAGAGGAGTGGCATATAACCTTCAATGCGATGAAAACCATCATGCAAACCTTTTCGACCAAACGCGAGATACAATTACCGCAACTTGCATTTGGATGCAAAGTCGTACAGCAGGCTAACGAACATAAACACCTGGGTCTAACTCTGTCCAAAGACCTAAGGTTCTCCCTCATACGTCTACTACTACTCATACGTCAATGAAATAATACATAAAGTAAACAGCCATGAGCCCCCTTTACCCCATAGCTAAGTACATACCAAGAGACATACTTGCCCAAATATACACGACTTATGTTCAGGCCCATTTTGATTATTGTGATATAGTGTACGCTGGACATTTTACTTTCCATGACTCACAAATACTTCAAATATTACAAAATAGAGCTGCACGGCTTGCAACAGGTGTGCCATTTAGAACCCCACACAAATATACTTTTACGAGACAAGGGCCTCGTTTTATAAAGCTTTTGGCGTAACTTGTGCAATGCGTGAGTTACGCCATCAAAAGCTACGCACCGTAAATGAGTCCGTTTCACCAAGGTGCCGCCGGAGTTGCTTACGCTGGCGCAGTTTGTGTTGCTGGCGTAAACAATCAAGGGTGTTTGAAAAATTGAAGTGTATTGAAAGCATTATAATAAACATTTGTTTTTAATGCAATTATTGAAATTGGAATGATACAAATATTTAAACAAATATTTTTAAAATAAATAATGCTAAAATATCGTTTCTGAATAAACAAATACAAAATATTTTCTGGACACAGGCGAAAGCAATTAGAGCTGCCACTATCTAACCCACGTGTCCGGTGTGAGAATTTAAAGCCCGCGCGTATTTGGGTTTAGTGAAAAGCTCTTGTGATTCTCGTTGTTTGTTCTTATTTAATGAATACATTAATAGTAAATAAAATGACTAATATTATTTATATTGCATGTGAACAGTCATGGCGATATTGCCGATAGAACCACCAACAGAAATCCTCATCTCAAAAATGTATCGGGCATACTGCCAGCACGCAACGCAAGACGATGCGAGACATACTTGCTTTGTTTATACAGGTACCCGCCACCGTCGAGACCATTGTCGAATCTTCATTTGAGGTCGGCCAAAGCACTAGTTGTCGATTGTATTTGTGTATTAGATCCGGCGAATTCGACCGCCTAAGGCTTGTGTTAAACCGGCTAATTGTGTCCGGTTAGAGGGCAAATACATACTGACTGCTGCTCAGGGACGTAGCCCCCCCCCCCCCCCCCCCTGAGAAAAACAAATTCACATTAGATAAAATGATATTCTCTCACGACCCTCCCCCTCCCCCGCTCCCCTGCAGTCAGTCAATAACATATGGCTGAGGAGCGAAATTTGTTGCTACCACAGGCGTGCCCCCCCCCCCCCCCCTGAGAAAAATCCTGGCTACGTGCCTGCTGCTGTTACTGTTAATAGGACTGTGGGGACTGTTAGTTATTAGATATGATGCCAGTGGCGTGCGCATAAATTCAGAAAGGACCAGGTCATTACCTTGCGAGGAGCCACCCGATCGACAGGGGCGCCACCAATATTGGCGAAATGTTGCTATCTCCTCTCCTTCCGCACCGTGCGGAAGGAGAGTCTCTGGCCGGAGTGGCGCCGTCACTGGCCAGAGGGGCGTCGTGACTGATCGGAGGGGCGCCAGCTTTGCATGGGCGCCTCGAGTCCAAAGGACCAGGTCATGACCTGCATGACCTGATATCCGAATGTTGTTCTATATTGAAAATAACACTATTCTTTAGAATTGTGTTTTTCTATAGCAAAACAACCTGCGCCATTCTCCGGGCTTTGTTTTCCAATTCGTGTCTGAGATCGGGTAAAGTTGATGCTCTGGAAAACTGCTCGATAAATTGCCCCGAAATTTTCAGCATATCGCTCACTCACGGGGATCTAGATGATGGCAGGGTCCGCTAGTGTGGGCAAATTCCACAGCGCGCGCGGCAGGCACGTGCCATTTCCCATAGACTTATAATGGGGTCAATCAAAGATGTCCCCTAGCGCAAAAATGAATCGATACATTTCTCTAAATTTTCTGAATAGCAGCTATTGGTGGATACCCACATACCGGTAACCGAAGGTTGTTCTATATTGATGTAGTTTTTTTCAGAGTTATCAAGAGGATTCTTACTTTATATTATTACAAATTCAGATATTTCGGCACACATTGTGGCGCCTTCTTCAGTGAAATGGCGCGAATATTCTAAACAGGTCAACTAATAAAATAATTATGTCGCGTGAATAACCGCAGATAAAACTCTCAATCGGGAGACAGGATCTCCACTAAAAATATAGGTCGACCTAAACTAATTTACCAGTCATTTTTCAAAAGATTTAAAAAAAAAAACTCATACACACGCAGACACATCAGAAGACAGGTAATAACCGAGCAATAAATACGAACTAGTCCAATGTAGCTATGTCCCTATAGATGGTGTCAATCTCAACAAACTCAATGCCGTCACAGTGCATGCAGGAGTCACATGGCTATGCATCACTGACGGTCACGTCTCAGCAGTATATCCCATATGGGACTCAGACGCACTCCTCCTTCATCCAGGTTCAAAGAAGCACGTGCCTGTTTAATTTCTATGGCCTCCCTGACCTTCCGCTTCTTCCAGTGGCCTTCAGTCGCGATGGTTTTGGCATCGAGGGGGTTCATCTCGCCTCCACATGTAGCGAAGTGTCGGGCGGTCGCGGATTTGTCTAGCCTGGCAAACTTTATGTCAGCCACATGCTCCTTCAGCCGGACGTTCTTGGGTCTTCCAGATTCTCCGATGTAGCTGGAACCGCATGAACAGCTTATCTGGTAAACGGCTCCTTTTCTCTTTTCGGGTTCTACTGGGTCCTTTACTTTCACGAGGCGATTTCGCAGGCGGCTTGAGCTATGGGCTACCTGGATGCCTTTGGGTCTTAATAACTTGGCTATTTTCTCGCTCACACCAGGTACGTAAGGAACCTTGGCATATATTCTCTCGTTCCTTGGCTCCTCCGTTCCTTCATCTTGGGTGGTCCGACTCCGCTGTTTCATGGCCTTCTCGATGAACTTCTTTGGGTAGCCATTGGATTCAAAAATGTCAATAATATGTTTTTTCTCTTCCTTGAGGCTTGAAAGGTCACTGCAGACGGCTTGAGCTCTGGTCTCCAGGCATTTGACAATGCCCGCCTTCATTCCCGGTGGGTGGCTCGAGTTGAACTTCAGATACAGGTTTGATGTTGTCGGCTTCCTGTACACGGAAGTTTTCAATTTGCCTCTGTCGTGGCTTACCAGGACATCAAGAAACGGAAGTTTTTGTTCCTTTTCCCGTTCTATAGTAAATTGAATATCGGGACAGAAGCTGTTCAGATGCCGATGAAAGACTTTCAATGCCTCTTCACCGTGTTTCCATAGGATGAATGTGTCATCGACATATCGTCTCCAAATAGTGGGCTTAGAGACGGCCGTGTCCAGCACTGACTCTTCAAGGTGTTCCATGTAGGCGTTGGCGAGCACCACAGACAAGCTTAGCCCCATCGGCGCACCCTCACTTTGTACATAGAACGCCCCTTGACACAAAAAGTACCGGCATTCCAAACACGCCAACATTAGCTTCCGGATAGCTTCTACATCTAACTCAGAGCGTGCAAACAGAGTATCGTCTTCCGATAGCTTTAAACAGATATAAGCTATCGGAAGACGATACTCTGTTTGAACGCTCTGAGTTAGATGTAGAAGCTATCCGGAAGCTAATGTTGGCGTGTTTGGAATGCCGGTACTTTTTGTGTCAAGGGGCGTTCTATGTACAAAGTGAGGGTGCGCCGATGGGGCTAAGCTTGTCTGTGGTGCTCGCCAACGCCTACATGGAACACCTTGAAGAGTCAGTGCTGGACACGGCCGTCTCTAAGCCCACTATTTGGAGACGATATGTCGATGACACATTCATCCTATGGAAACACGGTGAAGAGGCATTGAAAGTCTTTCATCGGCATCTGAACAGCTTCTGTCCCGATATTCAATTTACTATAGAACGGGAAAAGGAACAAAAACTTCCGTTTCTTGATGTCCTGGTAAGCCACGACAGAGGCAAATTGAAAACTTCCGTGTACAGGAAGCCGACAACATCAAACCTGTATCTGAAGTTCAACTCGAGCCACCCACCGGGAATGAAGGCGGGCATTGTCAAATGCCTGGAGACCAGAGCTCAAGCCGTCTGCAGTGACCTTTCAAGCCTCAAGGAAGAGAAAAAACATATTATTGACATTTTTGAATCCAATGGCTACCCAAAGAAGTTCATCGAGAAGGCCATGAAACAGCGGAGTCGGACCACCCAAGATGAAGGAACGGAGGAGCCAAGGAACGAGAGAATATATGCCAAGGTTCCTTACGTACCTGGTGTGAGCGAGAAAATAGCCAAGTTATTAAGACCCAAAGGCATCCAGGTAGCCCATAGCTCAAGCCGCCTGCGAAATCGCCTCGTGAAAGTAAAGGACCCAGTAGAACCCGAAAAGAGAAAAGGAGCCGTTTACCAGATAAGCTGTTCATGCGGTTCCAGCTACATCGGAGAATCTGGAAGACCCAAGAACGTCCGGCTGAAGGAGCATGTGGCTGACATAAAGTTTGCCAGGCTAGACAAATCCGCGACCGCCCGACACTTCGCTACATGTGGAGGCGAGATGAACCCCCTCGATGCCAAAACCATCGCGACTGAAGGCCACTGGAAGAAGCGGAAGGTCAGGGAGGCCATAGAAATTAAACAGGCACGTGCTTCTTTGAACCTGGATGAAGGAGGAGTGCGTCTGAGTCCCATATGGGATATACTGCTGAGACGTGACCGTCAGTGATGCATAGCCATGTGACTCCTGCATGCACTGTGACGGCATTGAGTTTGTTGAGATTGACACCATCTATAGGGACATAGCTACATTGGACTAGTTCGTATTTATTGCTCGGTTATTACCTGTCTTCTGATGTGTCTGCGTGTGTATGAGTTTTTTTTTTAAATCTTTTGAAAAATGACTGGTAAATTAGTTTAGGTCGACCTATATTTTTAGTGGAGATCCTGTCTCCCGATTGAGAGTTTTATCTGCGGTTATTCACGCGACATAATTATTTTATTAGTTGACCTGTTTAGAATATTCGCGCCATTTCACTGAAGAAGGCGCCACAATGTGTGCCGAAATATCTGAATTTGTAATAATATAAAGTAAGAATCCTCTTGATAACTCTGAAAAAACTACATCAATATCTTAATAACCTGAGGAAAAGTTAATAATGACTCTTAAGTCGTACCTAATTGTTCTATATTGAAAATAACACTATTCTTTAGAATTGTGTTTTTCTATAGAAAAACAACCTGAGCCATTCTCCGGGCTTTGTTTTCCAATTCGTGTCCGAGATCGGGTAAAGTTGATGCTCTGGAAAACGGCTCGATAAATTGGGTGCCGGACGAAAAGTCGAATGGTAAAAAGTAAACGGATGTTAAGTAATGGGACATTTAGTCAATAGTAAAATGTCAAAAGTCCTAAAAGTCGGCGGGTCAAAAGTCGACGTGGAAAGAAGTAAACGGTGAAAAAGTCGAACGGATAAAAAGTCAATTGACGAAAAGTCAACAGGGTAAAAAGTAAACTGTCAAAAAGTCGACATGGAAAAAAGTCGACGGACCAAAAGTCAAACGGATAAAAAGTAAAATGACCAAAAGCCACCATGGTAAAAAGTCGACAGTCAAAAAGTCAACATGGAAAAAAGTCGACGGACCAAAAGTCAAACGGATAAAAGGTCAAGTGACAAAAAGTCAACAGGGTAAAAAGTCAACAGACGAAAAGCCAAAAGGGTAAAAAGTCAGAAGATAAAAATTAAACGGACGGAAAGTCAAGGGGTAAAAAGTCGATGTCGCTAAAAGTCAAAAGACGAAAAGTCGAAATGGCAAAAAGTCGAAGGATAAAAAGTCGAAATGGTAAAAAGCCAACGTCGCTAAAAGTCAAAAGATGAAAAGAAGAAATGGTAAAAAGTCAACGTCGCTAAAAGTCGAAAGATGAAAAGTAAAAAACGTAAAAAGTCGAGATGGAAAAAATAAATACGTTAAAAGTCAAATAGCAAAAAGTCGACGTCGATAAAAGTCAAAAGATGAAGAGTAAAAAGGTAAAAAGTTGAAATGGCAAAAAGTCAATGACGATAATCAGTTAATTTGGCCCATTGAATTTGCGTCCTTTGACTTCCCGTTCATTCAATTCTTTTCTTTGGACTATCCGACTATTAACGCGGAAGTCGCGTTTTATACCTCAACAACGTATGTACAATATACATATATAACTATTACCTACCTACAGTTTAAAAGAATTGAGATAAGTCGACTTATGCTTTGGTTAGTTGATTATGGTGTGACCCATGTATTAACGTGTTTAAATATTGATACAAATATGTACTTCATGTCTTATTTATTAATGTAGATGTTATATATGATTCAAATTATAACTGAAGATCAGACTCAGCAGTGCCGCATCCAACGGTACCTATCCCTAAGCAAGTTGTCAACATTTCTGTGTTGGTTGAACTCTTCAAAGCTTCCTTCCTTAGACAATGCTTCAACAATACATTGACATATCTTACACTTTGGTCGTATACGATCAAAGTATGTAAGTTCTCGTGATAAACGATAACGTTACCGAGGGCCTGCAAATTCAAATTGACTTGCTTATCTCCTGTTCAATTGCCTTTTTACGCGTTGACTTTTAGCTATGCGACTTTTTACGATTTGACTTTTGGTATGTTGACTTTTTGCCATGTTGACTTTTTACCTTTTCGACTTTTTATCTTTCGACTTCTTACTATTCGACTTTTAGCGTGTTGGCTTTTTGCCATGGTGACTTTTTACCTTTTCGACTTTTTAGCTTTCGAATTTTATCCATACGACTTTTTACTATTCGACTTTTAGCTTGCTGACTTTTTTCCATGTTGACTTTTTACCTTTTCAACTTTTTATCTTTCGACTTTTATCTATACGACTTTTTACTATTCGACTTTTAGCGTGTTGACTTTTTGCCATGTTGACTTTTTACCTTTTCGACTTTTTATCTTTCAACTTTTAGCGATGTCGACTTTTTACCCCTTGATTTTTTGTCCCTTGACTTTCCGTCCGTTTACTTTTTCCCTTTTGACTTTTTACCCTGGAATCCGATAAATTTTCCCGAAATTTTCAGCATATCGCTCACGCACGGGGATCTAGATGATGGCAGGGTCCGCTAGTGTGGGCAAATTCTACAGCGCGCGCGGCAGGCACGTGCCATTTCCCATAGACTTATAATGGGGCCAATCAAAGATGTCCCCTAGCGCAAAAATGAATTGATACATTTCTCTAAGTTTTCTGAATAGCAGCTATTGGTGGATACCCACCTACCGGTGGGGGTCTCTACCCTGGTCAAAATCGAATTCACGTGCCACGTGACCTTGAATATGTCCCCGCACCCCAATTTTTCGACATTTGGCCACTTGGTCAGCCCTGCAGTGGCCCTGGTGCATTGCAGTGCGTTCTAGTTTCGTATCACCAGGGCTCCTCCATTTAGGATATTTTCAAGGATGATGTACTTTGCCCATGGACGGATAGGTGCAGCCCACAGCGACCTGTTGTTACAATGGGAGGCCATTGCTGTTGTGAAACAGGAGTAAGTGGCCGACGGGCAATCGGCACATGACACAGTTGTTTTGCCCGGGTTCCTCCTTTATGGAGATTTGTGTGGATTTCTTTAAAATTTCAGAACATTTCGCAAAATCCAACTTCTCTAGCTCTTGGCTGCCATCCCGCCGGGTATCTTAGTGTCAAATGTGGTTGGGGTAACATAAGTCCTTTTTAGACAGAGACTCACTAAAGGAAGGATCGTAGGTTTGAATCCCAGTCGGGTCACACAATGTTTCACGGGTGGTTGCTAAGCTTACTCTGTGACAGTGCTTGGTATGACCACGTGAGACCAGGGTAATAGAACAACGGGTAGAACAGTAAGGAATGTAACGCCCAAATTAATTAGAGAAGATATAATTTGTATCGGAATTGTTTTGTCTATAATAAATTAATGGTATTGTTTGCTATCAATAACTTGTATTTCCATAGATTATATCTTTATTTATTTAATTAAACTCCAGCAAATATACGAAGTAGTAGTCAAAGTAGTGTATATTTCATTTCATGTAGTAGCATTTGGAAGGTCATATTAAATTCTACTACGAAGTAGTAGTCAAAGTAGTGTATATTTCAGTACCTGTCGTAGCATTTGGAAGCGGCCAGCGATCGTTCCGACATTTTTTAACCCCCAAGCCCATTTTACCCTCTTACACCCAGAATATCGAAAAATGGTAAATCGAAACGTTGCAGCTAAGGCTTGTAGCCATCTGTTCCAGAAGTCGGATTTAAAATATGTACCAATGGTTACGAGCCAGCCTCGTCTGAAAATCATCGATTTAACATGAGAACCCTATGGTGTAGTAGAGTTTTAACGCCCAAACGCCCGAGTGCTGCCAACTGTTCCTGGTGGGGGCTGCGTGAGACGATGTGTGGGTCACAAGGACGCACGTGTTGTTGTTTTGAAAGGGGTCCTCCACTTCCAAGATCTCGAGAACACATTTTAAAACAACTTTCGGTCCGCGACAACCCCAAAGGCGTCGCCCTCAGGTACTCGGTACGCCACTGCATGATGCAATGTATGAAATATGAATTCAATCCATTACGGACAGAGGCGCAGCCAGGATTTTGCGACGGGGGGGGGGGGGGAGCTAACCGAAGTGGGCCCCCTAGCATTGGCTGATGGGGCCCCCTAAACAAACATAAAAAAACATGAATTTGCTTGTAATTTTCATAAAAAGGAATTTTATTAAAGTCGTATTTTTTGCATTGTTTTTGGTTTTGTTTTGTTTTTATTGTAATTCAAAATTTGTAATTTTCATCCATCTCCAATATGGTTCCATGTTAAAGTACATGTGTACTTGGATTTGCCCCTAGTAATTGTATTTGGTCTGTGGGCAGTGGCGACGCATTGCCGCTTTGCCCCCCCCCCCTAGATCCGCTAGTGATGCCGTGGGGTCTAGCAAGGGAAGGGGCAGAAGGGGTGACAACATCGGGGGCGGCGGAAGCTCTTCATAGTAAGGAGGGGGGGGGCAAAGTTTATTTTTGGAAGTATATTCTTTGCATGCAACACCAAAGGGTTAATCCGGCATTGACTGGGGTCTCAGCAGAACGCCATTGACGGGGGGGGCGTTAAACGCCCCTCCCCCTGGTTATCTTCCGAACCAATGATCGCAGCGAGGCGCGCAATGCGGCAATCGAAATATCTCAATGAGAAGAATCTAAGGCATGCTAAAAAATGTCAAAGTGAGGTCAAATGTCAGGTCACGGTCAGGTCAAAGGTCAAAATTGTCCGCCCCGGTAGCTCAGTGGGAGAGCGCTGGACTTCTGACCTATCTCGGTAGTGGCAGCCCGGGTTGGAGTCGCTTCGGCGCTCGCTATTTGCTCCTGACTGGGATGGCCTGCGGCCGGTGGCAGCGGTCGCACTCAAGGTCAGGTGACGTCAGTGAGCGGGGCGGACCGTGTCCAGATATGTCGGGCACGTAAAACTTTCGTCTCTAAATTCTGCCAGCCAACAGGAATTGCGCGATCGGGTGGTGAGGTCAGGACCTGCGCAACAAGCTCTGCTTAGCGTGGGTCCTGACCTCGGAAATCCATCCACACAAAACATTCGGACTAAATTTATTTAAAAATAATAATAATAATAATAATAATAATCGACGTATGGGTCATACTTTCCATCCAAAGCCTTCGATTACGACCATGATCACCCAGAGTCCTGCCAAAGGTATGATACACATCCCGCATGAGCTAAAGTGAGATTGTTGGCCAAGGTCAAAGTCAGGTCACAAAAGTTCACTATGCTCAAAATATCTCATAATATCTCATAATATCTACTATAAGTATCAACAAAATATCTATACATATCTAAAATATCTACTATCAAAAATATAAATATCTAAGTCATGCAACACATGTTTAATGAGTCATTTTCCACGTATAATTCAATTGTGACAGTAATGTTACCACCTGACGTCATTTACGTGAAGTTAATGTCAAGTTCAGGTCAAGTTCAGGTCACTGTAGGTCAAAATTTGAAATTGATCAATCTAAATAAAAAATGCATGTTTCTAGACCAGTTTTGTCTCAGAAATACAGTGGTGCCATTTAGTTTTATGTATCTGGTCAATAAAAGCCAAGCAACGCAATTGTTAAAAGTGACGTCATGAATTACCTATACTTTAGATGCCATAAGTCAGTCAACAATTGTGATATCATTCTGAAATTTGGTATGGTAGTTTCCTATTTGTGGTTCTCTGACATATATTCCGGCTTTTTAATAGCTTTGACAAATCTGATTTTGTAAGCATTTTCCCCCATTTTGTTTGTTGAATTTGTGGGGGTAAAAAAATGTTTTTTAATCCGAGATAGCTATGTTGTAGCCCTTGTCATTTTCTATCTTTTGATGTTTTTGGATTGCATGTTGCTCAAAATATGGCATTTGTACGGTCTGTTACATTTTAGGTGATTTTGGTGTAAAACTCGTGTGTAGTGACGTCACTAAATTCGATATAACTCGAGATTTGTTCGACGAAATTGCTATATTTTCACAGAAGACGTAAACGTGATTTATAAGAAGGTACCCGAAGTTTCACGTTGATAGCACTATTGGTTTTTGAGATATTACGAAAATGTATCAGGGGGCGTTAAACGCCCCCCCCCCCCGTCAATGGCGGGTTAACACGCGCCCTGGAGGGGGGGCGAAATCCGCCCACCCCTCCGGTTTTTCGAGGATAGCACAATAACGGCGGCGCGCAGCGCCGCCGTTTTTTGTATACCTGTTTAGAAATGAACTTCCCGCATTATGTAAAATTATTGGCCTCAGGTCATCTCAGGTCAGGTCACCAGACCAGGTCACGTGATGACCTCAACTCCAAAACGTTTGCAGTAGTACCACAGCCACAGTTTTACGCTGATTGGTTTCAATCTTGCAGGACTTCATAAGGTCATAGATACCAACAATTTGTTGATCTCGGATTTATAATATCGGTGACCTAAGGTCAGGTCAATTTTGTGACCGCCAACACGGTTTTATCAATAACTATCGACATAATGAAGATAGAGAAGAGAAAACGGTACCAATATGTTTGTCTCGTCGAGACACGTCTCCCAATATGCAACATGACCAACTTGGGTCACCACTTGACCTTGACCTGAGGTCAGATTTCTCAGTTGACCTAACCCGGTCACCATGAATATGATTCGAAGCGCCTTGACAAGACACACGTGATAGCGTAAACATTATTGCTTTATATTTTTTAGGTAAAAGGTTATTTGGGGAAAACAGTTTTGAAAACAAAATCACCTTTTTGACATTCGATGACCTCTCGAGCCTAAACTATTAACCTGAGCTCAAATCTGAGGACATCTATGTCAATTGCATTTGTCAATGACTTTCGATTGTTTTTTTCCGTTTGCTGCTAACTATCATAGTTCCCGAGATATTTGGGGGTGTTCGAACCGAAGTCTTGAAAACTTAAAAATCTGACCCTTGATGACCTCTGGTGACCTCAATATTGACCTGAGGGAAAAAAATTAAAGAAATACTTTCGAAAGAGCTTGTCTCGAGCTATCTAACCTCGTTTCCCGCTTGTCGCTACGTTGCGTGGTTTTCGAGATCATAGGGGGGGGGCGAAATCCCCCCCCCCCTTCCAGGGCGTGTAATTATCAGAGGCCCTCCAGGGCGCGTGTTAATGTTCAATTCGGCTGGAGTTGGGGGGAGGGGGAAACTTGTCCCTCATGCCTCCTCCCCCGCCTCCGACACTACTATATACCACCAATTACCAAAACCCCTAACACAAATCTAAAAAACAATGGGATCACGAATCATGATGACAAAAGCGGATCCAGGATTCATTCGACCAAGGCTTTTGTTCTGCCTCAACTCATTGCTATTGTATTTATTTATATTTTTGTCAATGCCCTGTCCCCCGTACACTGCTGACACCTGACACCGCATGGTTAATGTAACCCACTACGTCAGGGGTCCGGGGGCAGGGGGCAGTGGTGGAACTTTATGAAATCGGTTGGGGGGGGGGCAACGGCCGAATGCTCAAGTTGAAAACAAATGTCCAATACTATATATGTATATATAGTGTATAATTATTATATAATATACTTATTATAAAACTATTACAATTATTAAAATTATGGAACCATTTTGTGCGTTTCATGCCGGAAAAAATACCCAAAACATTTTGTTCCCCAATTTCCTTCTTTCAGCCCATACAATTGACAAATTACTTGTTTACTGAAATTTATAGGTAAACACTGACTGGTCATATCATTCGTTTTTGTTCAAAGGACAGCAACACAATTTCGAAGCCGTAAAATGTTAAATTATCCCCATCGGTGGCCAATACAAAATGTATCTGAAAAACACGTTTCTCATACATAATTTGCACATGCCAGCCGGAGTTGGCAAAATCTAACTGACTCCGACTCCGGCAAAAATGACCGACTCCGATAGACTCCGATTCCGACTCCGAGTCTGCAGGACTGCTTCCGACCAACCAATGGCTCCCTCAGCCCGTTTAACCCGCCATTGGCTGGGGGGGCGTTAACGCCCCCCCCCCCCCCCCCCCCCTGATGAATTTTCGTAATAGCTCAGAAACCAATAGCGCTAGCGCTGGAAACCAATCAGCTAAAATGTGACAGACCGTACAAATGCCATATTTTGAGAAAATGCAATCCAAAAACGTCAAAAATGGCAAATGGCAAGGGCTACAACATGGCTATCTCGGATGTTTGCAAATTTTGTTTTTTTACCCCCGAAAATTCAAAAAATTTGTTTTGGGGGAAAATGACCACACAATCAAATGTTTGCAGTTATATTACAAAAGTCGGAATATATGTCGGAGAACAACATATGGGAAACTACCATACCAAATTTCAGAATGATATCACCATTTTTGACTGACTTATGGCATATAAAGTATTGGTAACTCATGACGTCATATTTACAAATTGCGTTTTTTCGCCTTTATTGACCAGATACAAGATACCAGATATTGAACAGATATCAAATGATGGTACCACTGTATTTCAGAGACAAAACTGATCTAGAAACATACCTTTTTGTATTTAGATTTATTAATTAAAAATGTTTACCTTCATTGACCTGAACTTGACATTAACTTCACGTAAATGAAGTCAGGTGGTAAATTGACTACCACTATCGAATTATACATGGAAAATAACTGATAAACATGTGTTGCATGACTTTCGTAGATATTTTGAGCCGAGTGACCTTTTGTGACCTGACCTTGACCTTGATCTTGGCCAACAATCTCCCTTTAGCTCATGCGGGATGTGCATCATACCTTTGGCAGCACTTTGGGTGATCATGGTCGTAATCGAAGGTTTTTGATGGAAAGTATGGCTCATAAACTCAAATACGGCGATTTTGACCTTTGACCTAACCGTGACCTGACATTTGACCCCACTTTGAAATGTTGTAGCATGATTTAAATTCTTCTCATTGAGATATGTCGAATGCCACCTTGCGCGTCTCCCTGCGATCATTGGTTCGGAAGATAATACCCAGGGGGCGTTTAACGCCCCCCCCCCCCCCCCCCCTCCCAGTCAATGGCGTTTCGGCTGAGACCCCAGTCAATGCCGGGTTAAGGGCTCAACAAAATGACCGAGAGCTTTATCAGACTTGCACAGGGCCCTCTTAGGTCTGACAATGGCCCTCTTAGACAAGCGTAAGGCCCTCAGATCAGACGGTGGTCATCTCTGGTCGACCGATGATCCTCTCAAAGAAGCGAATGTACTTAGGGACTTGGGACTTGGGGCTCTCTTAGGCCGAAAAAGCCCCTTCCCCTGGGAAGATTGAGGGTCCTTTATGACTGCCAAACGGACCTCTCAGACAGGCATAGGGCCCTCTCAGGCCAAACAAATGTCATTTCAGAACGACAAGGAGCCTAAGGCTCTAAGGCCTGGCAAATACTGTCTCAAACCAACTGAGGCCCCTCTCAAACCGCCGGGTTCTTTTCGGCCTAGACAATGGTCCTCTTAGACCACCCTGGGGTCCGCTCAGGCCTGGGAAGAGCCATTCGAGCCGACCGATGGCCCCCTCAGGCCGACTGAGTTCTCCTTCAGACGGACCAAGGGCCCCTCAAGCGACCGAGAGCCCCCTAAGGCCGACAAAAGAGCCCCACAGGCACACTAGAGACCTCTATAGGCCGACCGAAGGCCACTCAGGCCGACTAAGGGAACCTCAGGCCCACCGAAGGCCTCCTCAAGTTGACCGAAGGCCCCTCAGACCGAAAAAACATCTCCTCAAACTGACCGAA
Source organism: Chirona hameri (assembly GCA_036785665.1). Classification (NCBI taxonomy): domain Eukaryota; kingdom Metazoa; phylum Arthropoda; class Thecostraca; order Balanomorpha; family Balanidae; genus Chirona; species Chirona hameri. Next base: position 17,731 of record JAXIVJ010006067.1, on the reverse strand, counting down.
GCCACCATAGGCTGAAAAGGACCTTCTCAAGCCGACCAAGCCGACCGAGGGCCCTTCAAAGCCGACTGAGAGCCCCCTAAGACCGTGAGAGGTCCCCTCAGCAGGCATACCGAGGGCCACTCAGGCATACAGAGGGCCACTCAGGCCAAGCGAGAGCCACTCAGGCCCACTCACGCCGACCGAGGTCCCCTCAGGCATTCCGAGGGCCACTCAGGCCGATTGAGGCCTCTCAAGCCGACATGAGGCCCCTTAAATCCGACAAAGGGTCCCTCAGGCCGACAAAGAGCCCCTCAGGCCGAACAAAAGCTCCTCAGGCAAACCGAGCTTCCATCCAGGCCGACCCGAGGACCCCTCCATGCCGACAGAAGCCCCCTCAGGCCGAAGAAGAGCTCGTCAGACCGACTGGACCCCCTCAGGCAGACCATGGGCCCCCTCAAGCCGGCCGAGGCTCCCTCAAGCCGACCAATGACCCCCCTAGGCGACCGAGGGCCCTTCAGGCTGATCAGGCCGACTGAGGCCCCCTCAGGCCAGCAGGGGAACCCTCAGGCCAAACAATGGCTTCTTAGGCCGACTGGAACCTCCTCAGGTGGACGAAGGACTCTCTCAAGCCGACGGTGTGCCCCCTTATGTCGACCGAGCTCCCCTCCAGGCCCAACGAGGCTCGCTCAGCTGACCGAGGGCTCGTCAGGTTAACCAAGGACCCCCTCAGGCCGACCTCGGTTAACCTCCTGGAAGAGCCATGGACTCCTTGGTCCCCTGGCCACGATGATCCGATGTTGATGGCTCGATCCCCTCGATGTTCTTCCGTATCAAACTATTATTTTAGCACGGATGTTGGATATTTAGGATATTGCAATACCAGGGAGCCAACATGACTGCATTAACTATCAGCCTTATTCCAGGCAAACAATAAATTTACAACAAATTCCATTGGACACCATTTAAATAGAGCACTCCGATCGATAATTAGTTATGCTCCACCTCCGCTATTTGCTAAAATGAACGCTTGAACCTTATATCTACGGACTTGTTAGCAGAAGAGATTCCATGCTACCAACTTACCCATTATATTTTTTTTTTGTATTAAATGGTGCAATTTATTTGTCAATAAAAAATAATATATTTGAATACAGTAGTACATTCAGCATTTCAAGGTGCAAATGAGAACACTTCACCACACTCAGATCCAATAACACACAAGGAGGAACATATGCCCATACACGGAGGGAGGCTACTGTGGCCAAGGGAAGGGCACGGCAGCGTCGATTCAGAACCGGCTTCCGCTGAGGTTCGCCAGGAGGGAGGGGCTCGGCTTGGCAGTCTCCGCCTTCTTTGGCGAGTCCTGGGTGGCTACCGGTGGCGATCCGCCGACGCGACAGGTGACAGTAGACGGTGCTTCCGGTCCAGCGTGTACACTGTCGCTGTCGTAGCCGGCGTCTGGCAGGGGTGGACCGTCCTGCGGCAGCGGCAGCGCGCTGACTGGCCGGCCCTGCCGCTCCCGACGGTACGCCGCGTTGTCCCGCTCCACAGCCACCCGCAGCGGGCCGGGCAGTGCCGACAGCGTCGGCGGCCGCCCGCCCGTTGCCTCCGCACTCGCCAGCAGGTAGAACAGTGTGTAGACAGTCTCGGTAGAATGCTGCGGCCGTCCGGTCACAGGTACCGCTTTCACCGGTACCGCTGAGATGTCGTCTAGCCACCACCAGCCGTCGTCTGTGCCGTCTGTGCCGTCAGAACCGGCACCACCAACGCTGCCGGACGCGCGGCAGAACGAGAAGTAATGTCCGGCGTCGAGCGAGTGGCCAGCGTGTACGATGACGGCGTAGAGACGGTACTGGGCAGGCTGGCGGTCGGCCAGCGGCACGGCCAACTGTTCAGACAGTACCACTGGCGCCAGCACCTTTCGTCTCGCGCCGGTCCGCCGGTCGAACATGAACCTGCCCAGCGAGACTACCAGCAATGACGGCGGGATGATCAGGCGCAGCTGGCGGTCGGCGTCGCGCAGGCCGGCGCACCTGGCGCAGTGATATTGATTGTCGCCGCAGAGCCGCTCCCGAGCCAGGTAGTGCTGCAGCAAGTCCGACACAGTCAGAACAGTCGCGGGCTGAACATGGGATTTCTCTTGCATGACGTGCGTATCTGGCAGCGCCAGGTGCAGGTCAATCACGCGTTCCTCGTGGTGTGACACGGAACCGCACGCGCAGCACGTGTAGGTGGTCTCGCCGCAGCAGGCTAGCAGTCGACTTATCAGACCGGTGGCCGATTCGTCGGGCTCACCGGGTGTGTCCTCGGCCACACCGTTCGCAGTGCCGGCACCACTGTCAGCTGATTGAGACCCCAACAGCAGCTCGCCGGGAGCTGGAAAGTCGTCGCAGGGGCGGTGCTGGCCAGGGTTGTGCTCGACTCAGAGTCGGTGAGTCAGATTTGACTCAACTCTGACTCAAATCAACTTGAGTCAGAGTCGAGTTGCTTAAGAAAAATAGGGGCTCGCCTTGAGTCATAGTTGAGTCGCTTAAACAAAATAAGGGCTCAACTTGAGTCAGAGTCGAGTCGCTTAATCAAAATAGGGGTTTGAGTTGAGTCAGAGCGAAGTCGCATGGATGTCGCTTGAGTCAAAGTTGAGTCACCTGGATGCTACTTGAGTCAAAGCTGAGTCGACTCATCCTCTTACAAGTCAAAGTCACATCTGATATAACAAAAAAAACAATTGGGAGCAACTAAATAATAAAGGTGTCCAAACAATGTTCTAGAGTGCTTTTCAAACCCACATAAATCAATTTTCTGTCATAAATAACTTAAAGAGTACTTAACTCATCACAAACTCTGCTGACTGCTCCTTATCATAAGTGAAACAATACAATATTAAATATGTACATAGAAATAACTAGTGCTAACCCGTCCGCTCCGCTGGGCGATTACTGGTGTCCAGTGGTGGTGCAAGCCAGTGATAGGCAATTAGGGATTGATAACCCGTACTACCCGCGACACCTGTCGTACCTATAATACGTTTTTGTATCCGTCATACACCCGAAGTACCCGTCAAAAACCTACGGTGCCCCACATACACCTGTAGTACCCGTTGTGCCCCTGTGGAACACGTGATAAAACTACACAGCGACTTGACAACAAATATCAATCCAGGCCGTATCAATGATACGGATTTCCTTCCGCGCTGATGTATAGATCCTCAAATGTGTTGATGAATAGAGTGAGGACTGTGATTGGCAAGGATACTGGTCCACGTGCTAGCACTAGCTACTAGCAGCTCACAAGTTACTCTGGGAGTGTCACATATGCAATTTCTCCAAATGACCAGTAACTTGAAAATTCTATCCGCACTTTTTATTAATTTTATGTGCGAGTTTCAGGGCGGTTTTAAAGGGTATTATAAGTTATAACCATGTTTAATATACACGTGTCAAGATTCAAGGAGTTGTGCTACAATATTAATGACGTCATATTAGACTGTAGACTGTCAAAGACAAGCCACTTTTCAGTCTGTTGTACCATCAGCTGACTACTCTTCTTCCACTAGGGACCTCAATAACAACATAAACTGGGTATAAACTGGGGAGTAGAATTACTGAACTAATACCAATTTTTTCCTTATCGAATGACATTAAGTATAATAGCGCAAAAAAAGTGTTACAATCCAACAAGTGTTACAGTACATCATTCTGAAGTAAGTCAAAATGCATGAGTGATGTCAAAGTGTTAACTTTGAAGTGGCGGCTAGGGTCGGTGCCAATTTAAAAAGTAATAATGTTATTTATCTTTGTCACATTATAAAGGAGGATGTCATAATTCAGATGATGCTGACATTGCACGGCAGAACATTGTGCACAGCTGTGGTGGAAGTTTTTTTTAGGAAAGAAAATATGAATAATTTTGTTGTGAGTTATCACAAGTCACAACATCCTGAAGCGATTGAATGGTTTGTCAAAAATTTGAGAACAAAAATGTAGGGGGGAGGTGAAGCGTCAGCAAAAAACTGTTGCACGGGGTGGAGGTAACAAATAATTAGAACAACTGAACACTGATTTACAGTTGTTTGTCAGGGAAAATTTGAGGGATAATCCCCCTGGCTCAAGAATGTTGACGCCCCCCGTTGCGGAGCCCCTGCATTTAAGGGGTAAAACCTTTCCAGTACTTAGTCATAGTAATTAGTATAGTGGTAAGTCCTGTATTGCGCGATGCGCAATTTATATAGCCAGCTAATTTATATATGCTAGCCGTTTCCCGTATTTCGTATTTCGTATTCCGTTCCCGTATCCCGTTCCCGTATCCCGTATCCCGTATCCCGTTCCCGTATCCCGTATCCCGTATCCCGTATCCCGTTCCCGTATCCCGTTCCCGTATCCCGTTCCCGTATCCCGTTCCCGTATCCCGTTCCCGTATCCCGTTCCCGTATCTTGTTCTCGTATCCCGTTCCCGCATCGTTCCCAAATCTCGATCCCGTATCGCGTTCCCGTATCCCGTCCCGTTCCCGTATCCCGTTTTCATATCCCGTTACCATATCTCGTTCCCGTATCCCGTTCCCATATCCCGTTACCGTATCACGTATCCCGTTCCCGTATCCTGTTCCCGTATCCCGCATCCCTTAATAATTTCCAGTATCCCGTTCCCGTATCCCGTTCCGGTATCCCGTTCCGGTATCCTGTTCCGGTATCCCGTTCCGGTATCCCGTTCCGGTATCCCGTTCCGGTATTCCGTTCCGGTATCCCGTTCCGGTATCCCGTTCCGGTATCCCGTTCCGGTATCCCGTTCCAGTATCCCGTTCCGGTATCCCGTTCCAGTATCCCGTTCCGGTATCCCGTTCCGGTATCCCGTTCCGGTATCCCGTTCCCGTATCCCGTTCCCGTATCTTATTCCCCGTATCTCGTACACCGTTCCGATATCTTCTTACCATATCTAGTTCCCGTACCTCATTCCCGTATCCCGTTCCCGTATCCCGTTTCAACATCCATTTCCCGTACCCAGTTTCCGTATCTTGTTGCCGTATTTCGTTCACATATATTCTTACCGAATCTCGTTCCCGTGTCGCAGTCTCTGCCAAAACATTTTAGCGGTTTACATGCCTGAAATATGGCAACCGGCTTCAACAAAATCTCCCAGGAGGGAGGTGCAACGTCAGCTAGTCATGCACTCATTGATGAATTTGACTGCGGCACTGTCAGTCTTGGGCAAACTTAAGCGAAGCTATTTTATTCGACGATATTATTTCGCAACGTTAGCGTCGGTAATCGTTTTACCTATCAGCGATTTACATAATATTTTGGGTGGATATAGGTCAGAAAGAACGTCGCTATCCGTCTGTGTAAATTCGCTGGTGAAGTTTGTCCTCGTTTTGGGTGTTACGGGGGTGTGAAGGATTTAATTGTCCAAAATATTGCATTTCAACTTCAACGCCAAAATATTAGTCACACAGCTTTGAGTAACACATATAATTTGAAGACGGTACCTGCGCCTGGAAAATGGTACCCGGATCAGCGTTCTATGTCGAACGGTTTCCGAGCACCAATTTAAATCCTGAATATGCCAATTGTATCATGAAAGTGGTCACAACTTTGCACGTGGCACGCGCATCGCTCTGGACGACATCTTATACGCCAGGCCAATCGATTATCTATCGCATAGTGTTGCTCGCATACCGCTGCGACTCTCGGTTGCCGAGCCAGCGGCCGGGGAACCGCGCGGGACTTGCCCGTTTTTCACGATTTCAGAATTTCGCGTTTCCCATGTTAAACCTATGAGAGACGTTTGCACGCTCCACGCGCCACCCTCGGCCCGGATCGACACCAAATGTATACAATGTCCAAGTGCGACGCGATCCGAACGGTTGCGAAAATTACAGCTTTCTAAGTATAACCATCTCTGAGCACCAGCATGCCAAAGTGTGACAGAACATCGGACGGACGGACGAACACTCTGTCTTTAATAATATAGACTAGAGGGCCTGTATTGCGCGATGCGCAGTTTATATAGCCAGCTAATTTATATATGCTAGCCGTTTCCCGTATTCCGTTCCCGTATCTCGTTCCCGTATCCCGTTCCCGTATCACGTTCCCGTATCCCGTATCCCGTTCTCGTATTCCATTCCCGTATCTCGTTCCAAAATCACGTTCCCGTATCGCGTTCCCGTATCGCGTTCCCGTATCGCGTTCCCGCATCCGTCCCGTTCCCGTATCCCGTTTCCGTATCTCGTTACCGTATCTCGTTCCCGTATCCCGTTTCCATATCCCGTTACCGTATCCCGTATCCCGTTCCCGTATCTTGTTCCCGTATCCCTTAATCATTTCCAGTATCACGTTCCCGTATCCCGTTCCGGTGTCCCGTTCCCGTATACCGTTCCTATATATCATTCCCCGTATATCGTACACCGTTCCGATATCTTCTAACCATATCTAGAGCTCCCGTACCTCATTCCCGTATCCCGTTCCCGTATCTCGTTCCAACATCCCTTTCCCGTACCCAGTTTCCGTATCTTGTTGCCGTATTTCGTTCACATATATTCTTACCGTATCTCGTTCCCGTGTCGCAGTCTCTGCCAAAATATTTTAGCGGTTTACATGCCTGAAATGTCAACCAGCTTCAATAAAATATCCCCGGGAGGGAGGTGCAACGTCAGCTAGTCATGCGTTCATTGATGAATTTGACTGCGGCACTGTCAGTCTTGGGCAAACTTAAGCGATGCTATTTTATTCGATGAAATTATTTCGCAACGTTAGCGTCGGTAATCGTTTACGTTTGACTTCAGCATAAGTTACCTATCGGCGATTTACATAATATTTTGGGTGGATATAGGTCAGCAAGAACGTCGCTATCCGTCTGTGTAAATTCGCTGGTCAAGTTTGTCCTCGTTTTGGGTGTTACGGCGGTGTGAAGGATTTAATTGTCCAAAATATTGCATTTCAACTTCAACGCCAAAATATTAGTCACACAGCTTTGAGTAACACATATAATTTGAAGACGGTACCTGCGCCTGCAAAATAGTGCCCGGATCAGCGTTCTACGTCGAACGGTTTCCGAGAACCAATTTAAATCCTAAATATGCCAATTGTATCATGAAAGTGGTCACAACTTTGCACGTGGCACGTGCATCGCTCTGGACGACATTTTATACGCCAGGCCAATCGATTATCTATCGCATAGTGTTGCTCGCATACCGCTGCGACTCTCGGTTGCCGAGCCAGCGGCCGGGGAACCGCGCGGGACTTGCCCGTTTTTCACGATTTCAGAATTTCGCGTTTCCCATGTTAAACCTATGAGAGACGTTTGCACGCGCCACGCGCCACCCTCGGCCCGGATCAACACCAAATTTATACAATGTCCAAGTGCGACGCGATCCGAACGGTTGCGAAAATTACAGCTTTCTAAGTATAGCCATCTCTGAGCACCAGCACGCCAAAGTGTGACAGAACATCGGACGGACGGACGAACACTCTGTCTTTAATAATACATATTATTTTTTAATACAATGAGGTCTGAGGTGACGTTCATTAATTTCAGTGTTAGGAATGCCCTAACGGCATTGCGATGATTAATATTCTTGGCTTAGCCAATCAGTAGTGAAATCCTCTGACATTTAGTGGTGCTTTACAAGAAATCAGATGCCGCAAGCATCCAGTCTTAAATGGTGCAGCCAGTCAGGATTTTGAAGTAAACGCAGCTTGTCTAGATCTAGTCATATTCATCTCATATTTGGACGTCATTGGCTATAATCAATCCTATCCTGATCGGACATGTGGAATGACAACGCTGCATCACAGTGTCTACATTGAGCTCATCTTAGCGATCCTACAAATTTATTTATATATCAATGTAACCACTAACCAGTTCATAGTTATGTATTAGCTAGGTTTAGCTCAACATCATTTCATACTGCTAGTGACTAAACCGCTAGCTCCTATATACCTTTATTTGTATAACAGATGGTTTATCATTGTCAGGCCTTTCGGCCAAGTCAAAACGTTCCATTGCTTGGTCACAAACAGTTTGGAATATGTGTTGAATTGTATTGAAGTTGGAAACGCGACAAATAGCAAAATATTACATTTTGTGGTTGGGGTTGGCAGTTGGGGAGGTTACATGCCTATGTGGCACACCCTTGTGAAACGCGAGTGGATGGTCTTTGGTTTAATTGAATTATACTAATGCGAAATATATCAATATCGTATCATAGTGTATTGACTGCTGTGTTGTAAATGCAGTGTTCCTACTGCACTCTGCAGTCTGCAGTCTAGTGGTCTAATCTGACTGAGCAAAATTGTGTAAGTAACAAAAGGCCAGAAATTATTACTTTAACTCGTAACGTAAGTACCTATAAGTATTCATGAATACAGCATACCGGTAGTGTTCTAACAACCTGCTAGACTGCTATCAGTATTGACTATTGAGCTTGTTGATTGGTTTGGCAACTCAATTTAATTAACACCTGTTTTACTTTTCAGTCAGCTCAAGCACCCAACTTCAAATAAGCCTCACTTATTTCATATTTGCATCCTATCATATAGGACCATTAAACTCCATAGCAGTTAACAATAGTGGTAAAGTAAAGATGCGTACCTGTGCTAGTGCGAAATAATAATGATTCTCTTCTTCTCTCTCTTCTTCTTCTTCTTCTTCTTCTTCTTCTTCTTCTTCTTCTTTTCTCTTTCTTCTTCTTCTTCTTCTTTCTTCTTCTTCTTCTTCTTCTTCTTCTTCTTCTTCTTCTTCTTCTTCTTCTCTTTCTTCTTCTTCTTCTTCTTCTTCTTCTTCTTCTTCTCTTCTTCTTCTTCTTCTTCTTTCTTCCTCTCTTCTTCTTCTTCTTCTTCTTCTTCTTCTTCTTCTTCTTCTTCTTCTTCTTCTTCTTCTTCTTCTTCATCTTCTTCTTCTCTTCTTCTCTTCTTCTTCTTCTTCTTCTTTCTTTCTTCTTATTGTTATTAAGAACATATATATTTGAAAATAGCTTACCATGCAGCTGGATGCAGTAGATATTTAAGAGAATGCAATATTCATTCATGTGCCTTGATCCAGAGTAAATCAAAATAAAAGTGTTTACATAAATTAATATAATATTATAATCAGTTTTTGCAAGTCAAATACATTTGAATCAAAGTCGTTAAGCTAGTTGAACTTGAGGTCAAAAATGAGACGACTCCAGAAATTTACACATGAGTCAAAGTTGAGTCGACTAAACAAAACAAATCACGCTTGAGTCAGAGTTGAGTCAGGGGTAAAAGCAAATGAGTCAAAGTTGAGTCGACTAAAAAAAATGTCCCCCCTCGCTGAGTCAGAGTTGAGTCAGGGGTAAAGCAATGAGTCAAAGCTGAGTCGACTAAACAAAATAATTTCCCCCGCTTGAGTCAGAGTTTGAGTCAGAGTCCTTCGTAAATGAGTCAGCGTCGAGTCAGTCTAAAAATCTGAGTCGAGCACAACCCTGGTGCTGGCGTCGGGGCCCCGGAAAGTTGTCTACCGTCGGACACGGCGCACTCGTGTCGTCCCTGGCGCGGAGCGCGGCGGCAGAGGGGGACGGCAGCGGGACGGCGGTCGGTGAAGACGGCATAGCTGGTGACGCGGGGACACGCTCCTCCTCGTGCATGGCACCCAACAGGTATCTCGTGAACTCAGAGCAGTCCTGCTGGCAGCCGCGTTTGAAACCAGGGCGTTGAGTGGCCCGCTGGAACTCGGCCGGGCTGTATGTGGGTCGCTCGGAGAAAGAAAAGGAGAAAAACGCGCTGCAGAGCGGCCAGGTGGGATAGGGGAGGGCGACGGCTGCGCCGCAACACCTCACTGCGCAGCTGGTCCGAGAAGAAGAGGGCCTGTAAGACGGCATTCATGTAGCATGTGTTTGCCGAGGTTGACAAGGCCACGAGGTTGGAAACTCGTCATGTTATGACTTCAGGGCCGCCCGTTCGACTGAGACCTGGCTGGTAGTTGAAGACGGTGGTGTCGTCGGGTGAGTGGCATCATCCTTGACTTCGTTCCTTGGCTGGCCTTTTGTGGTCCCTGCACGAGAGGTGGCGGCGGTGGCGAGAACTGAGGCCGCATTACCACGCACGACGGCGATGGACAGACGCTGTAGAAGCTACTCAGTCTCCCTTCGATCACCAGTGTGGGCGGTTAACAGCCGGCCCAGGTCCTTGATGAAGCCGGAGGTGGCGGGTCCAAGTACTCCCGATGTTTCAACCGCGATCGGTACGAGCTTGTAGCGGGACCCCAGGCTGGCGTAGCGTCGGACCTTCTTGCTTATGCAGCACTGCGGCGGCTCGGGTTCTGAGCGCGGCCTGGATGATGGCACTGTCAGCAAAAGTGTCGGTGCAGGTGGCGTTCCACAGATTAGGCACTGTAGGGAAGAGTGTAAGACCAATCATGGGGCGGCTTGCCATCCCCTCGGTCAAGGCCGACGGGTTCGAGGATAGCGGGGATGCTGGCGCTCAGTAACCGCGCCTTACCACTCGTTAAGTGAGCGTGCACGTGTGAAGGCGGCCGGCGCTCTTCGGACAAGACAGACCGTGGTGACAAGCGTATCGACCTTCCGCCCGCAAGCCGACATGCGTGTTCTGCTAGCAGCCGGCTCCAAGACGGAGTGCCCACGCCACCCGCACCGACTCCTCGTCCAGGTGAAGACCGAGGTTAGGGACGGGAACGGCCTGTAGCCACGGCGGCCGTGTGGGGAGGCTGGCGGCTAGCAGCCGCGCGCGAGAATTTGGTTGGCTGTGTCGAGCAGCCGGTCTCGAGACGCTTTGGCGGCCAGCGTGTCCCATGCGCGCTGCCTGTTGACACAAGAAGTATCTGGCAGGTCCTTGATGCCAGGCATCGCTGCGAATAACTGCACTGCTGCTTTCAGGAGGCCGGCACGCCGGTGGATGGAAGCAGTCCGGTTGATATGAATGCCTATCAGAGGAAGAGACGCATTCATGGATGCTATGAAGCAGGGAAGGCTAGGCTATCGACGGAACGTACCCCGAGGCCTCCCAGTTGATCGGCAGCTTTGCTTGTTCCCACGACACAGTCCGCTGACAGCGACATTGAAATCTTCACTAAAGTTCTCCGCACCAGCTCGTCAATCTTCTTAAGTGTGTCCGACACTTTGAGAGTGGTGCTGACCTCAACAGGAAGAGGCGAGGCGCCGATACGTAGTGGACTAGAAAGAAGATTGCTGTGTGGCGGTCCAGCTGTATGAGGGCGGCTGCAGAGGACGTCTGATAATGTCGCTGCACTGTCGACGGCAGCGGGCCAGGCTGTCGTCACGTAGAGGAGATTCCAGCAGCGTGAGTTTGATCAGAGGGGTTTCGACTATCTCTGGCAATGCACTTCGGATAACCTCTACATAGCATCGTGGGTTTTGGGGGCCTGGGGGGCGGCGTCAGGAAAGAGACCTCGCATTTAGTAGGATTGAGCTGAAGACGAGCCTGGGGAGTGGCCGTGGCGAGTGGCGAGGGAGGTCGCGACTACCACGACATCTACTGGGACCGGCGATTGTAGCGTCGTCCAGGTACCAGACGTTTAAAGGTGGCCTTAGAGCTCTGGCGCACGGTAGTCGACGCCGAGGGAGAAGCGGCACGCCCGAGTGGATCGCCGCTGTACCCTGCTGGCGGAGGGGATCACCTGATCATCGATGTAGAGGGGTGTGGGTAGACTGAGGCGTGGTGCGCCATTGGATAAATTTCGGGGGCAAACGGATTCTTGTAGCTGGCTCAAGATAACGTCTCGTTGCACGGTGTTGAAGGCGTTTCTGACATAAATTTTGACAATGGACGCGCGGAACGCTGGAGTCGGGAGCTTTGGATAGCACGAGCACATTCAACGAGTGGCCGTGCACAGCTTGCTTCACAGCCCCAGCTGGAGTGCCTACTCCGAGTTGGGTGGGGCGTTAACGCTGGACCCAGGACGGTTGCGATGTGTCTCGCCGCCGACGCGTCGGGCAGACGGCGATACACGCATCCCCACGGCTATCTCGGGCGCAAGCCACCGTCTTTCTTCCTCAAAGCGCAGAGAGACGCTCCGAACAGAGCGTCGCGTCCGCACTCAGGCACGTGGCCACATCAGCCACCAGGTTGGCAGGGCTGTCAGCGAGGAGAGACGTGGCGGCCCTGACATCGGCAGGCCTCTCGGGAGGGCAGCTGGCGTAGATGTAGTGGTCGGATGCCATCGAGGCCAGCAGACGAACCTGGTGGCATTGTGAAGATGACACCATGGACTTGCTCGGTCTGTGACAGTCAGTGGATTGAGGGTCTGAGGCCGCGGGAGGCGGCGGTGGACTCAGATTGGTTGGTGCAGGTGGCGGTGCTTCTGACGTAAGGCGTTGATACGTCATCGGTGGGGTCGACGAAGGTGTCACTGGATGTTAGAAGGCGGAGGCCAGCGCGGATACACAGCGCGTCTGCACACCACTTGGCGCGAATGCGGCGTGCGAGGGAGGTCAGGGTTCGACGAGTGCTGGGCGGGGGCACTCGCGCTGTACGTTGCCCGGGTGAGGAGCAGCGGAGTCAATCCAGCGACCTGACGTCGTATTGTGTGGCCAGCGTCACACGTACAGCCGCTCGCCGCTTTTGGGCGGAATCTTGGTACTCGTAGAGCGACAAAAGCAAAGGAAAATAAATTCCACAACGCTGATGACGGATGGGACTGCTCATGGCTTCGTCTATTAATCGTTGACATAGAGTCAGCCTAACGTTGACATAGAGACATAGGCCGCGCCGCTTGGGAATCGCGCCAAGTCACCTTTTGGTGCTGGCTCGGAGCTTGCCAAACCTGCGGCGATCCCACAGGTCGGGGCTCTGACGCCTGGGTGGGTGGCTCGGTTGTTAGCAGCCGGCCGGCCGAGGCACTGCTGGCAGTGCCACACGGAGAGAGCCCGGGCCTGGGCGATCGTCAGCTTGGCACAGGAGGTGTGCCATCGCTGGCCGCAGAGGCTGCAAGTGATGCAGCTTTCCTTGAGCTTTGGCTCTTGCATGCCTGACAGCTGAGCGAGTGCGATTCCCGGGCGGGGGGGGGGCGTTTCGCGCGCTTGCGTTTCTTGTTACCTCAGTTTTGGGTGCCCATATTAATGAACCAGTTAAAGAAGAGAATTCATGTGTTGCAAAGTTGCTGGCCTTCAAATTTCAAATGCATATTATCGGATACCAGAGGAGACCGTGATTTTCCCATAGAATCCTATTGAACGGCCTAGCCCAATATCCTTCAGTCTTTTGTAGGTCTTCGCTTGAGAGTGGCCAGGGTCACAACAACGGTCACGTTCTTGGAAAATATTGCCAAGATTGGCGTGCAATTCAAATTTCGGTTCAATTATCGATTGAAAACCAAGTTTTTTTAATAACCAATAGAGTGGAGTTGGTCCTTACTTAGCTAATCTGCGCGGGCTCATAGCAAAGCATATTTGGATACTCAGGGTGGTGTATGGGCAGTTACTATCTTCCGCTTGACAATTGCAGGAGACTGGACTAAAACTTGCGCCAATCACGTCTCGCCTCGCCACGACGTCGAAGTGAGTAAAAGGCTCTCTTATTCGAAATCACAAGGAAATATGTTGTCTATTTGCGGCCAGCTGGTTATCAACAGTAATGCAAACAATGCTGACATATATGTTACAGCAAGTAATGGATAAAACGTCAAAGAGACACATTTACGGATTGAGGCAGACAGCGAATCTTCGAGCAAGCATCAAGCCAAATCAATGTATATTCACTGCAGCAACTTCACATCATTGTGGTCCTATTACAGTGCTGTCGCAATGAGTGATATAATATAAATTCAAACTTAAAAATGATCCTACGACATAACAGAATGAGCGACAATATATAAGACAGAAACAGTAGTTAAAATATCAGGCCGAAATTATAAACATATGACAATAGTAAGAAATCACGGCTCGGTCTATCGTCAAGCCCACAGGCGCCAGCTCAACAAGCGTGATAACTTAAAAATACAATAAGTAACAAATTAGGATGGTGAGAGATGAGGACGATGCCTTCGGGTTCGTAAATCGTTTCGGGCTTCAACTTTGGCATGTTCCATCCCGGATTTAATTTGAGTTGCTCTTGAAATGGAACACGTTTCTTCCACTAGGTATTTAGATACATCACAGTTGCTTTTGTACGCGTAAGTTTTGTACGCGAAAGTTTTAATTACTTAAATATATATTCATCAACATCGATATATCAATCCGGCATCATTCTTCATCGATATATCATTCAGGGATTCAGGCCTTCAGGATTGCTCTTGGTTGGTGTACTTTGCAAGCAGGTTTTTTTGGCAACGTTGGAGACTCTCCCGTACACAGTCACGTTCCGCGAAGAAAGCTGTTTGTGATTGACGGCAGGAATATCGATTACCAAATATACAAAATATCCTTACAAAGCAAAGATAAATACCTGTTTTTGTTCTATCCGGTGTTTTCACGTCCTCCATCTTGCGGCCTTGGGCTCACAATTAAATAAAGAGTAAATAACTGCCTCCAAGATACGGGAAAACGCGGAGCTGCTTGATGCTGCTGCTTCTGGGTCCAAGTGTTCAAGGTCGAGTATATGTATGTATATGTATATGAACACAACCAATAAAAGAATTTCTCATATGAATCATTGTTGTTTGCAATACTAACGACCCCATTATATCATAATCTGAAAAGCGTCGCAGATGGAATCGCAATGCTCGTATACTTCTAAGATGGAATCACATCTTGGATATGAGGCAATACGCAAAAATCAAAAGAGAACAATCTTGTACGGGTGGTCCCCCTTGAAATTTTGGAGGGGCCAAAATTTTTGGAAAACATTGGGGGGCGGAGCACCATTGGGGTCTCAGCTCAAGCAGGGGGGTGGGGGGGGAGACCCGGGTCTAGTTACTAATGGCAAGATACTAGCGACCGTCGCACATTGGGCATTACAGCAGATATTGTTGGTTGGTGTACAGAATGGCGTGATCATATAGACTTAACCCACGCCCTACCTAAACCCCTATGTCCCTAAAACGACCCCGCCAAGAGTTTTTCCTTGCATAACTTTTTACATATGCGGTGCATCTTGCTGAAATTTGCTTGCAGCTGTTTTTACAACAGTTATACGGACGCTGTAAAAATTGCGTTGAAATTTATTGAGGAATGTTGGAAAATAATGACGTTTGATTACGTCATGTGTTGGAAAAACGATAAATGTTTGACAAATCGTAGAAAACAGAGTTTTTAAGAATTGCAAACGCAATTCAGAAAAGATATAAAATGTCATTTTCTTAAAATTGCCAATCTTGATTTTCAAAATGTTGGTTTTTGATCCCTAAAAATGAACACAAACTGATTGTTTTTGGAAAAATCACCAAAAATCAAAAATTTCAAGATGTTAAAAAAAACGGAATAAATGGAGAGAGAACTGAGTATGTGATAATACTCAAACAAATTCAAAGCAATATCTCTAATTTTGACTGAGTGATGGCTCCCTATGTGTAAGGGGTAATGGTGCATTTTCCAATGGCGTTCCACTGTCAGGACAGTGGATTTTACTGTTTGGGCGACCCACCCTCTACTCGGAAAAACTAAAAGGGCTTTGAAAGACGCGGGAAAATTCATTCAAAAGCTCTCATAAGCACTCATTCGGAGGTTCATTCAAATATTTGAGATATTTTGTTCGAAAGTCAATATTGAGGTCACCAGAGGTCATCAAAGTCAGATTTTCAAGTTTAGAACTTCGCTCCAGAAACCAATGGGCTCTTAACCACGCGAAGCGTGGTCTTTAGAGAGTTAAATAGCACTTAAGGGACACAAGGGCCCTCTCTGAAGACCAGAGGGCCCCTATGGAAGTCAAAAGAGCCCTATGCATGTCCAGAGGGGCCCCTGGCCAGACGAAAGGGCCCAGAGCGGGTCAGAGGGCCCCTGACACGTCGAATGGGCACCCTAGACCAGCACAGAGGGGCCCCTGAGCAGGTCGAGAGGCCCTTAGCATGTCGAAGGGCGACACAGAGGCCAGCGCAGTCCCTTATCAGGTCATAAGGGCCCCGAGCCAGTTGGAGGGGCTTCTGGACAGACCAGAGGGCCATGGGAGTTAAAGGAGCCCCTGTGCATGTCAGAGGCGCCCCTGACAAGGCCTAAAAGGCCCCTAGGTGGGACAGAAGGGCCCCTGAACATGCCGAATGGGCCCCTAGTCAGCACGGGATGGGCCCAGGGCAGGGTCGGAGGGGCCCTCAGAGCATGTGTGCAAGGCGGACAAAGCAGTCAGCGCAGTCCCTTGCCAGGTTGGAAGGGCCACCCTTAGAGGGCTAGAGGGCCCCTGGGAGACTAGAGGGGCTCCCTGAAAGTTTCAAAGCACCCCTGTGGCAGATCGGGAGGGGCCCTGACCAGACCGAAAGGATCCCTGGGCGGGTAAAGGAAGGGTCTCTGAACATAGACGATTGGCCCCTAGCCTAAACTGGAGGGCCCCTGGGCAGGTCGGGGGGAGGGGCCCCTGAGCATGTCGGCAGGGGCGACAAATCAGCCAAGTGCAGTCCCTGGCCAGGTCGGAAGGACCCTGCACAGGCTGAATGGGCCTCTTGGACACACAAGAGGGGCTTATTGGAAGTACAGAGGGAGTCCCTAGACAGCCGGAAGGGACAAAAGCAAGTACAGATCCCAGATGAAGATTAAATACAAAGAGGGACTTACTCCCACATAAAATATTAAATGCGGAGCTTCAGATAATTGTTACACCCTTTCGTCAAGGGTGTTACAATTTACTCGAAAGATCCGATTTCAATCTGGTCTTTCTAGAGTAAGCCCTCTTTGTATTTAATCTATATCACGCACTCCACATCATGTCTTTCGCGGATCCAGATGAGTCCCCCTGAACAGGTCGGAGGGCGTAGAAAAAAGGTCGGAGGGAACCTAGACGATATGAAGGGACCCAGGCCTTTCAACAGTAAGAATGCAAAGTTGTCCAGGGAATAAAATCAACTACGGCGCAATGTAACTACCAATTCAATTATATGCGGGTAGAAAACAAAATCGCCCGTTTCTCGGCGCATTTATGTGTTATGTTGCTACTTTTCTATATAATTGGACAAAATATTTCATTAAGCACTTTTTACGCACTTTTAAACGCACAATATACATTTTTAGAGGTCGAACATACGCAATGCGACGCATTGATGAGAAAGCATATCCAGGGCATAAGACTTAAAATTTTCGCGCGTTCTCCGGCGCAATTTGTTTTAAGAGTTCCATGTCTTGAGCTTAAAAATACTATCAAGTTGGTATGCTAAATTCCAAATTGGTGTCGCTGGTTCCAAAGTTGATCATGGCAGTTGCTAACCCCAGCCCCTAAAAGTTGGTATGCCCCATGCCATACCTGTCATACTGGAATTCCATCCTTGGAACGCGCCTTTACATCGTTTTGTTTGGCCCTTTCAACGTTTCGGGAGGGCCCTTTCGAGGCGCCGCCCCCCGCCCCCCTGGACGAAATTCCTGGGCTACGTGCCGGTAGCTAGAACAAACGAAAAAAACAAACAATGCAAATATCTTGCAAATGCAATCGCTAAGGTGTCCTCGAATTTGAGCTCAGGTCAATAGTTAGCTCCAGAACTCATCAAATGTCCAAAAAGGTGATTCAAAAGTATCACGATAGCTTTTTACCTAATAATGACAAAGACAATAATTTTGACACCATCGTGCCTGTCTTGTCATAGGACGCTCGACTCATTATATTGTGATCAGGTCAGGTCAACTTACAAATGTGAACTTAGGTCAAGGTCAAGTGGTGGTGACCCAAGTAGGGCATGTGCATATGGGAAG
>JAXIVJ010006066.1:5000-69583 GCA_036785665.1 Chirona hameri | reverse complement strand
ACTGAAAGCAGACGGCGATGCTTGTCGGGAGTCGTATTTCAAGCGAATCGCCTCGGTCTCGCCACTTTGGGATCGCCGTCCGCACTGTGCTCGCCTGAGCCGTGATTTATTCGATGCAGACGGCACACTTTACCACATGCTTCGGACGGGCAGACCGTGTAATGTGTGTCAAGCATGGCACGTCTGCCACTGGTGTCGGCGTCCAGACGGCGTAAGTGTGTGAATGCATGATTTAAAAATACGAATATTTGATAGTGAATTTGGGGATTGCAGAGTAAGTATTGCTTTCAATGCAAGCCATACATATCTGTTTGTGCTTGCTTATGTCATTAGGTGTTATACGCAGAAACAGTTGATAACAGCACTATGTCTTACCGCAGGCAAGATCACACCAGCATCTACTGCGAAGCAACACCTGGCATGAATAACCGGTACCAGCTGACAAGACAAGTCCACACAGTCCAGAGTCACAGCACATACCATCATTGCCAAATCATATGACGTCACAGGGCACAGTCCAGAGTCACAGCACATACCATCATTGCCAAATCATATGACGTCACAGGGCACAGTCCAGAGTCACAGCACATACCATCATTGCCAAATCATATGACGTCACAGGGCACAGTCCAGAGTCACAGCACATACCATCATTGCCAAAGCATATGACGTCACAGGACACAGTCCAGAGTCACATCACATACCAGCATTGACAAATCATATGACGTCACAGGACACAGTCCAGAGTCATAGCACATACCATCATTGACAAATCATATGACGTCACAGGACACAGTCCAGAATCACAGCACATACCATCATTGCCTAAGCATATGACGTCACAGGACACAGCACAGTAACCTGCCCTGATAAACCTCCCCTGACCACCAGCCACTTGCCGTCTGTCTCACCCTGGCGTCGTTGATGCCGCTGAGTCGCGTCTGCGGCCGGTCCAGCACCAGGAAGGCAGCCAGGTTGGCAGTGTACGAAGCAATGATGATCATCGCGAAGCCAGCCCACACCATGCCCAGGACCCGCGCCGAGAAACTGCGCGGCGTGCCTGAAAACGACAGCCAGGGGAACTGGTTACCGGAACTGCTGTACCTGTAGGGTAAGATCATGTTTTTCCCCTCTCTAAAATTGGTTCCAATACAATGCTGATGTCTTGATAAACCACGCGCCTGGGCTTCTATCCTTGACATTATAAGGGAAGTGAAAGTAAATTAACACTTCAGCCACCAATTATGAATAAAATAAAATAAAAATTCCGAACTAAAATCAGATGGGTATTCATCAATCAGGCTGGCCACTTTATTAATTTATCATAGTGGAAACGGCTAGCACCTTTACCTTTATTAAACGTTTTCAAACTCGTCACATTATTCATGTGAACAACAACCCTAGAACCAATTGGTCCATTTTCCTGACGTTACTTACAAATTCAGATGATTAAATATGAATGCAGTGTGGGGATTCAATTGTGGGTACATGTTACGTTATGTTTACGATTGTTTACATTTGCACGACAAAAGATGTATTATTGTTGTGGGCTGCACAATTGGAAATTCATTACTTTGGTTCATTCCTAAGTTTCCAGAACCTCCCCTACGGTGCCATTTGACAGAATACGTGTCGCTCCACCTTTCATGACAGCTAAGTAAGTCTTGTTCCATGCATAATCGGCTATCAGAAACTCGCTGCTGATGCAGCTTTAGGCTACCCATTATCAAACAAAAAGCATTATCCCGTTGTACGTTATGAATACACATTGACAATTGGCATATCTTCACGAACTGTCAAAGGGCCTCCACAGAACTATATCAACCTTAGGAGCCAATTTACCAATGCGGTAGCATCGCTCTGCGACTGTCCCGAATTTTTGGCCTTTGGCATCGGGACGCGGCACCGCACTTCATTGGCGCGTCCCTCAGCCCAAACACCGGACTGTTTCTCCTGTGAAGATTCCGTTCCTGACACCTCCTTTCACAAAAATAAACCGTAACTAGCGCGTCTTGTGGTACATTTGGTTTACTCAGTGATGACGTTATTAAAATACAATACGTGATATACCTGCCTAGTAGCAACACGGAGACATGAACAAAAACCCGCCTTCAAATCAACAACACGGCCGGAACAGATCGGCCAGTTCTGAGATATCCGCTCTTCGGCACTAATGCTCTATGTGAATGCATAGGCAAATTAAATATTCACGAAATGGCTTCATTCCAGTCATTTAAACGACCATTCTGGGCGAGCAGCGAGATGATTCGTACGGCGGCCGAGGCCAGAAATAACACCCAGTCACGCCCTATATCTGCACAGTGCACCGTAGTTAAGTGGGGTCGGCCTGTGGCATTGTGGCCGGTGAGCGACCATAGGGCCATTTCCGGGTGCTAATGTAACTGGACCGGCCGGCGGGCCATTCGTTACGGAGACCCGGTAAGTCGATAACGACTGAGTGCTGCTGTGTGCCTGGCTCTCTCGCTCTCTCCCCTTTTCTCTCTCTCTCTCTCCCTCTTTGTCCTCCGTCCTCCGTCCTCCGTCCTCCGTCCTCTGTCCTCCGTCCTCTGTCCTCTGTCCTCTGTCCTCTGTCCTCTGTCCTCTGTCCTCTGTCCTCTGTTCTCTGTCCTCTGTCCTCTGTCCTCTGTCCTCCGTCCTCTGTCCTCTGTCCTCTGTCCTCTGTCCTCTGTCCTCTGTCCTCTGTCCTCTGTCCTCTGTCCTCGGTCCTCTGTCCTCTGCCCCTCTGCCCCTCCGTCTCTGTCTTTGTCCATGCCCCCATTCTGCCTCTCTGTCAGACAGAGGACCGAAGGATGACCAAACCCCTGTGACCAAAGTAACGCAAACTACCGACTCCAGTACCACTGATGCCACTCACCATCGCCGATGCCGCTGTTGAGCAGCACACCGTAGGCGAACCACATGGCCGACGACAGGTTGAGCGCGTCGTCATCGGCGTTACCGCTGTCCTTGCTGGCCTGGCGGCCGAACGGTGAGAACCGGTCCAGGAGGTAGAGCACCAGCGCCACCACGTGCACCGACACCAGCACCAGCACCCAGAGCGTGTGCTTGAACGGCTGCAGGAACGAGACGAGCGTGGAGGCGCGCGGTTGCTGTGGAGAGAGAGGGTCGTGTTAGACTCAGTCCCGTAGGTCACTTTACTACCGCCGAGGGGGATATGCAAACAGAGCAGAGCAGTCATCGTGGTGTGGTCTGAGGCCAGTACAAACCTGTTCCAAACTCGTAACACGCCTCTGCGCAACACTTTGAATGTCCTCTTTACACAGCGTGTCACTAGAGGCGTCATGTTAACGAGTCTCTCTCTCTCTCTCTCTCTCTCTCTCTCTCTCTCTCTCTCTCTCTCTCTCTCTCTCTCTCTCTCGCTCTCGCTCTCGCTCTCGCTCTCGCTCTCGCTCTCGCTCTCTCTCTCTCTCTCTCTCTCTCTCTCTCTCTCTCTCTCTCTCTCGCTCTCTCTCTCTCTCTCTCTCTCTCTCTCTCTCTCTCTCTCTCTCTCTCTCTCGCTCTCTCGCTCTCTCGCTCTCTCGCTCTCTCGCTCTCTCTCTCTCTCTCGCTCTCTCGCTCTCTCGCTCTCTCGCTCTCTCGCTCTCTCGCTCTCTCTCTCTCTCTCTCTCTCTCTCTCTCTCTCTCTCTCTCTCTCTCTCTCTCTCTCTCTCTCTCTCTCTCTCTCTCTCTCTCTCTCTCTCTCTCTCTCTCTCTCTCTCTTTCTCTCTCTCTCTCTCGGAGTAGTCGGAGAAGGTCGCAGACTGGGGATTCGGCCACTGTCTGCAGTACCATGCTGAGCAGGTCAGGCTCCAGACATACCCTGCGACAAACTGCCGCCTTATAATACCACCCAGCGGCGGTATCAAGTTCACCAGCCGCCACCGGAATCTTCACAGGAGAATACAGTCCGGTGTTTCGGCTGAGGGACGCGCCAATGAAGTGCGGTGCCGCGTCCCGATGCCAAAGGCCAAAAATTCGGGACAGTCGCAGAGCGATGCTACCGCATTGGTAAATTGGCTCCTAAGGTTGATATAGTTCTGTGGAGGCCCTTTGACAGTTCGTGAAGATATGCCAATTGTCAATGAGTATTCATAACGTACAACGGGATAATGCTTTTTGTTTGATAATGGGTAGCCTAAAGCTGCATCAGCAGCGAGTTTCTGATAGCCGATTATGCATGTAACAAACCTACTTAGCTGTCATGGAAGGTGGAGCGACACGTATTCTGCCAAATGGCACCGTAGGGGAGGTTCTGAAAACCTAGGAATAAACCAAAGTAATTAATTTCCAATTGTGCAGCCCACAAATATAATACATCTTTTGTCATGCAAATGTAAACAATCGTAAACATAACGTAACATGTACGCAAAATGTAATGCATGTTTGTATTGTAATGCAATTGTAATGCATTGTAATGCATTCACACTGCATTCATATTTAATCATCTGAACTAGATGGCCTGCATTGCGCGATGCGCAATCCCGTATTGTTCACTGTATCCCGTTCCTGTTTTGTCCTGTATTCTGTTTCAGTTTTCCGTATCCCCTATCTCGTTACCGTATCCCGTATCCCGTATCCCGTATACCGTTCCCTTATCCATTATCCCGTATCTCGTATCCCGTATCCTGCATTCCATATCCCATATCCCGTTTCTGTATCCCGTTTCCGTATCCCGTTTCCGTATCCCGTTTCCGTATCCCGTTTCCGTATCCCGTTTCCGTATCCCGTTCCCGTATCCCGTTTCCGTATCCCGTTCCCGTATCCCGTTTCCGTATCCCGTTTCCGTATCCCGTTTCCGTATCGTTTCCGTATGCCTTTTCCGTATCCCGTTTCCTATCCCGTTCCTGTATCCCGTTCCCGTATCCCGTTCCCGTATCCCGTTCCCGTATCCCGTTCCCGTATCCCGTTCCCGTATCCCGTTCCCGTATCCCGTTCCCGTATCCCGTTCCCGTATCGCGTTCGCGTATCTCGTATCTCGTTCCTATATCCCGTTTTCGCATCCCGTTCCCGTCCACGTACCACGTACCCCGTTCCAGTATCCTGTATCCCGTATCTCGTATCATGTTTCCGTATCCCGCATGCCGTATACCGTTCCTATATCCCGTATCCCGTATCACATACGCCATTCCCGTATCCCGTTCCTGTATCCCGTCCCCGTATCCCGTCCCCGTATCCCGTCCCCGCATCCCGTCCCCGTATCCCGTCCCCGTATCCCGTCCCCGTATCCCGTCCCCGTATCCCGTCCCCGTATCCCGTCCCCGTATCCCGTCCCCGTATCTCGTTCCCGTATCCCATATCCAGTATATCGTATCTCGTATCCCGTTTCCCGTTCCCGTATACCGTTCCCGTATACCGTTCCCGTATCCCGTTCCCGTATCCCGTTCCCGTATCCCGTTCCCGTATCCCGTTCCCCTGTCCCGTTCCCGTATCCTGTTCCCGTATCCTGTTCCCGTATCCTGTTCCCGTATCCTGTTCCTGTATCCCGTTCCCGTATCCCGTTCCCGTATCTCGTTCCCGTATCCCGTATCCCGTTCCCGTATCCCGTATCCTGTATCTCGTATCCCGTTACCGTATCCCGTTACCGTATCCCGTTACCGTATCTCGTTACCGTATCCCGTTACCGTATCCCGTTACCGTATCTCGTTACCGTATCCCGTTCCCGTATCCCGTTCACGTATCCCGTTCCCGTTCCCGTGTCCCGTATCCCGTATCCCGTTCCCGTATCCTGTTCCCGTAACCCGTTCCCGTATCCCGTATCCCGTTGCGGTATCCCGTTACCGTATCCCGTTACCGTATCCCGTTACAGTATCCCGTTACCGTTACCGTATCCCGTTACCGTATCCCGTTCCCGCATCCCGTTCCCGTATCCTGTTTCTGTATCCCGTTCCCGTATCACATTCACATATATCGTTGCCTTATCCCGTATCATGTTCCCGTATCCTGGTCCATTATAATTGACGCATCTTTTCCTGAAACCAGGTATTGTGTCTCTGTTATACGCCACCGCCACCGCCACCGCCACCGCCACCGCCACCACCCACCCGACTATGTGCCTCCTGCCCACCACCATAGTGCCCGCAGCCCACCCGACTATGTGCCTCCTCCCCACCACCATAGTGCCCGCAGCCCGCCGCGCCAACGACTGCATACTAATACAACACCCGACCCCGCCTTCAAAGGCCCGCCAACAAGGAATGGCGGGAGACAGCCGGAAACGTGTCATTCCATTTATAACGACTAGGACGGGCATGCCCCAAGTGGTTTCCAGGGAATTAGAACAGCTGACTATCGCTTTTAGCATTTTTTTTTAGCATTCGAGGGTTGTCATTGAGTTAGATGGAAGCTAACATGGGATGGATATTATTCGTTTGATCGAAAAGGACCGTTCGAACGTTTAAACCGCTTTACAAAAATAGAGCAAAGGCGATCATTAGAAAACCCTTTGAAACATGCCATGAATACACTGATTACGGCTTGAAATAAACACGTTTTGTTTTGTGATGTTGGCTGTCAGCACCAGACATGTGCCTGGCTCCCGGGATCCAGGTAATATCCGGATCTCTGTGTCCTGTGTCCCGGGATCCACATGGGACACCAGTGACCAGATACAGGTACACAATAAGCCGAGGGATCCACAAAGATTCCAGATCATGATATATTTTATGCCATGCAATTTACGCCGAGGGATCCAGGAGGATCCCAGATCTTCATGCATGTTATGCCGAGGGATCCACTGGGATCCCAGATCCAACTTCGGGATCCAGGCACAAGTCTGGACTACATACCAAGCATGCCTTTACTAATAAGGTTTACCCACGAGGGAGAAACGACTCCCGGAGTGAAGTCAGAGCATTTGGCATCAATATTTTGCAATATGGTAGCTCCAGACATGTGTCTGGATCCCGGGATACAGCTGATATCCGGATATGTGTCCTGTGTCCCGGGATCCACATGGAACACCAGACCCAGGTACACAATAAGCCGAGGGATCCACAAACATCCCAGATCATGATATATTTTGTGCCGTGGGATCTACAATTTACGCCGGGGGATCCAGGAGGATCCCAGATATTCATGCATTTTACGCATAGGGATCCACTGTGATCCAATATATTCATGCATTTTATGCCGAGGGATCCACTAGGATCCCAGATCCAACTTCGGGATCCAGGCACAAGTCTGGTCAGCACCATAAATGTCAGGGCAGGATGTCAAATGTGTAAGCACTACATAATTTGCAGGCTTAGGAAGCACGAACGTCACTGAATAGTTAATGTATGTGAGGGATATCGAAGTTAAAAAGAAGTTTGAGAAAAGGGCTAATATTTCATGTAATCGACAAGTTATTTTTAGAGTTTTCCTGCTTCTTTTTGGTCTTCAGTGTCATCAAAAGCTCTTTGAGCTGCAGCGGCTCTATCGAATTTGAGCTCCTCATGTGGAGAGACGCAGTGGCGGATCCAGGGGAGGGGGGGGGGGGGGGGGGGGGTCACGGGGGTCATGACCCCCCCCCCCCTTGGGCCATGGGGGCACCACCGCGCCGGGGCACCAGAGGCACCACCAAAATAAAGCAAACACATCCGCGCCGCGCAAATAATTCGGTGTTCTTTGAACCAAGGGCACCACCGCACCGATGAACCCAGGGCACCACCGCACCGGTGTGCCAGGGGCACCATCGTGACGGTAGGCGGCACTGTGGGGCGAGGGGAGACGCCGGGGAACTGTGCCTCCTTGAATCCAGGAGGAAAACAATGGTCTGGTGCCGCCATGAAATCACAAGCATTGGTCGCTGGAGAAAAAAAAAATCGCTAAATGATGCCAAATTAAAATGGCTAAATTATGCCAAACATGTCCCTTCATGCCTCCCGTCCCTTGGGCTATGAAGGGGCACCAACGTGCCTTTATACCAGAGGCAATAACGTATCGGACTCGAGGGGCCCTGAGGGACACTTGGGCTGATACATATAGATTATAGAACCTTTCGATTTGTTAGGGCCTAGTAATCCAGACAACAACAAAAAATCCGCGCCGCTACGCGGCGCAAATCAATCGGTGTTCTTTTCCAGTACAAAAGGGTCTATATAGACTGTACACACTGGCGGTCGCAAGGGGGGGGGGGGGGAGGATTTGGGGCCATGGCCACAACTTTGGCCTTAAATGGGAGGGGGCGGCAACATGTTTTTCGACACCACCTTTTGCTCCAGACATATGTCCTCGTTTTGACCCTGCATGCTGGTTCCAATAGCACAAATTAGTTCTCCAACCCGCTCAAAACCTCAAATTTTGTCGCCGATTCGCGGCGCAATAATAGTTTATCGCATGCATAAGATTTACTGCTTGTAAAAAACGGCTTCCACCCCCCCCCCCCCCGGTCTTGAACCTCGACTTCCCTCTTCGTCAATTTTTCATCAGCCGTCTGGGGCCGCCCTTGACTGTACAAATGATATATTTTAGCACCATCCGCAACACTTTAAATGATAGAAAGGGTACGACTGATATTGCAAATACCTATAGCCAACGTTGTCAATTAAAACAAAAATGCTGAAATATGGGCACCCTCAAAATATAGTGGACCAAATCCGTTGAGTTTTTAGATTTGGGTATAGGTACCACTGCAATTGATGACCCCTTGGAGATTTTCTGGATCCGCCCCTGGAGAGACGTTCAACAGGCGGTTTCAATTCGGTGCTATCTTGTACAAACGGCGGTCAATGGCTGTCGGGCATTAGTGTTAGATTTGTAACCGTCATTCAGTGGTCGGCTGTCATGAGGGGTGGGGGCTGTCGGGCATTAGTGTTAGATTTGTAACCGTCATTTAGTGGCCGTAAGAGCCGACAAACACTCCAAGGAAAACTTACAAAGGAACGGTGCTCACACGTTTAGAAAGCAGAGTGTTACAACACTGATTATCGGCAGCGGACGTATTTCTTGCGACACAATGCCTCCAATAGTCAACGATACACGGTGGAATTGAAACGAATAGGAACAAGCATGTGAACGAAAACAATAGCCACTATATCAGCATATGCCTAAGCAAGGCATATGATTATCACCATCTATTAATACCAGTAAGACGCCGAAGTTGGCGATGAACGAGCGAGCGCGAAGAAAATGCATGGTGAATTTCAACTCCATCGGGCAAGTAGTTTCTGAGATAGAAAAAGGATACGCACGTGCGCACGTGCAGAAGCACCCCACTTGTGGGAAAGTGGCGGCTGAGAGGTCTCTAACCACGCACAAAATTTGAACACAATCGGCTCAGCCGTTCCTGATATATATAAGAGGGGTGTTCACGTGCGCACGTGAAGAGGCACCCCATCTATTAATACCAGTAAGACGCCGAAGTTGGCGATGAACGAGCGAGCGCGAAGAAAATGTATGGTGAATTTCAACTCCATCGGGCAAGTAGTTTCTGAGATAGAAAAAGGGTACGCACGTGCGCACGTGCAGAAGCACCCCACCCCTCACTTGTGGGAAAGTGGCGGCTGAGAGGTCCCTAACCACGCACAAAATTTGAACACAATCGGCTCAGCCGTTCCTGATATATATAAGAGGGGTGTGCACGTGCGCACGTGAAGAGGCACCACGCCTATAACTTGTGGGAAAGTGGCGGCGGAGGGGTCCCTAACCACACACCAAATTTGCACACAATCGGCTCAGCCGTTGCGGAGTTTTTGCGAGGAAACACCTTCCAACACCCCTCACGCGGCACGCGCCACGCGCAGTGGTAGTCACCCACATGAGTCAGCACTGGTCTCAAACAGGGTAGGTTGGATGGGGCTGCTCAGCAAAGAAGCCCTCTTGTCAATCGGACATGCAGTTGCAGAGATATTAGCTTGTCAAAAGCGTCGCCACGGGTCGGGCCGGGCCGGGATGCTCATATTCAGATTTTCCCCATATTTAAGGCGCCGTAGTTGGCGATATGGCGATATGACGGTAGTTGCCGTAGTGGCACTCCACCCCTGACTTATGGAAAGGCAATGACTGAGAGGTCCCTAACCACACACCAAATAAGAACGCAATCGGTTCGACCGTTTCTGAGATATAAAATAGGGGTGTGCACGTGCGCACGTGCAGAGGCACCCCACCCCTGACTTGTGGAAAATTGGCGGCTGAGGGGTCCCTAACCACACACCAAATTTGCACACAATCGGCTCAGCCGTTGATGAGTTTTTGCGAGAAAACACTTTTCAACACCCCTCACGCGGCACGCGGCACGCGCAGTGGTAGTCACCTACATGAGTCAGCACTGGTCTCGAACAGTGTAGATGGGATGGGGCTGCTCAGCAAAGAAGTCAGCTTGTCAATCGGACGTGTGGTTGCAGAGATATGAGCTTCTCAAAAGCGTCGCCACGGGTCGGGCCGCTCATATTCAGATTTTTACCATATACCACGTAAAGACGAGCGAGCGCTTCGCGCTCGCTCGTAACCAGCTATAAAGGTTTGCGGGCTTGAGAGTTGAGACAAATCCACAATAAAAGCCAACAGTTGCTAGTTAACCCTCGACCTAGCTGTAACGTCCGTTGTTTGATACACCCAGGAAAGACGTTGTCAATGTTTAAATAAGCCTTGAAATGGTTATTAGTGGACCAGCTGTAACTCATAATGTGGAGAGGACACGTTGTAGAGGCCAGAACTTAAACTGAGTCTGAGCACATACATATCTAATGTGAGTCAGGCTGTCTGCATTCAGCAAGAAGTTTGCCTTATTTTATTATTTCACGTCTTAAAGGGAAATATTCACCTTTTGACCTACTTTTCTCCATTATCTTATGCATCGTGTATGGTATCAAATTGATCGAGTCTCAATTTACAAATGAAATCACAACTTTTTTATATTTCGAAAATTATTTTCTGGGAAATTGAGCAAACAAGTACATATACTTTTTTCGGAGTTCATGATCGGTGTTTTCTCTTCACCATTTGGAAGCGCGACATATCTGGCGCTTTTCTTTCTTTGGATAACGTCTCTGATTGGTTCCTGAAACAAATCACCGACACTAAATAGGTCGCCGTTGCGTGCCCAAGTGAACTTCCGATTTCATTGTCAGCTTTTGAATTGTTTGTTGATTTGGTTTTTGTTTTAATGATTATTTTTCATGATAAGCTAAATCATAGTGTTGTATATCTACAGCCAGATACAAAACTATACAAAACGCCTAATGTTGAAAACAAATGAACCAATAAAAAACAAAAATTGAGGGTCGCAACCACTAACTAGGCGTCGTATCGTGCCCAAGTTAACTGCTAATGTGGTTACCTTATTATTCAATGTTTGTTGATTACGAGCGAGCGCGAAGCGCTCGCTCGTCTTTCGGCGGTATATGGGAAAAATCTGAATATGAGCGACCCGACCCGACCCGGCCCGGCCCGGCCCGACCCGTGGCGACGCTTTTGACAAACTAATATCTCTGCAACTGCATGTCCGATTGACAAGGGGGCTTCGTTGCTGAGCAGCTACATCCAACCTACCCTGTTTGAGACCAGTGCCGACTCACGTGGGTGACTACCACTGCGCGTGCCGCGTGCCGCGCGAGGGGTGTTGGAAGGCGTTTCCTCGCAATAACTCCGCAACGGCTGAGCCGATTGTGTTCAAATTTGGTGTGTGGTTAGGGACCTCTCAGCTACCACTTTCCCACAAGTTATTGGCGAGGTGCCTCTGCACGTGCACACCCCTATTCTATATCTCAGGAACGACTGAGCCGATTGTGTTCAAATTTTGTGCGTAGTTAGGGACCTCTCAGCCGCCACTTTCCCACTAGTCAGGGATGGGGTGCTTCTGCACGTGCGCACGTGCGTACCCTTTTTGTATCTCAGAAAGTACTTGCCCGATGGAGTTGAAATTCACCATACATTTTCTTCACGCTCGCTCGTTCATCGCCAACTTCGGCGTCCTACTGGCTGTTAAGGATATTAGGGCACATAATCACAATAGACAGAGCCCAAGACATATTTTCCATACAATTTTGTCAAAAAACAATACGAGACAAGCCCGGAATTCGAAATTCGTTACCAAGCACTTGCAAGTACTGGTCGTTATAAGCGTGGATCGCTTATCAACCTTGACTTGAAATATCTCGGTAGGAATTGTTATATGTAAAATGTGATACATTTACAATATAGGTATTTTGGTCTCGTCTATCGATTTCAAGTAATAACTCCATTTTTGCGGAAAAAGGTGAATATTTCCCTTTAAGAAGCGTCTTTCAAGACGAGCAAATTCCTTGATTAAATTTAACATGCGATTAGAGACGGCCTATAGCATGGGTAATTTGAGTTGGTTGGTTATGGCAGCGATGGCATGCTGATATTCAACAGGTATGATCCTGCTGACTGGATGCAAATTGGTTGGCTGAATTTCCCGATAGCCAAACATTACATCGAATCATCCAAGAAGCAGCTTCACCAACATATTCATGCGCGGAGAGGTACCACAAGCACAGTTCATCACTAAAATGGTTCATGATAACAGAAATAGACCCACCCAATACAAAAATATCAAATAGTCGCCGGCCTCACTCGTTTCTCCAGTATGGTGATGCCCTGATACTTGAACGGTTTGCTGAACTCGATGAAGGCGGCCCGCTCTGGGTTGACGGTGAGCGGTGCCGCGATCATGTCGGCGCTCTCTCTCACCAGCTCCCCGATCATGCCCGTCCACTCCTTCTTCCCTGTGGGACACACGGACGGAGAGCAAGGTCACAAGCAGTCACCCGGTCACTCAGCAGACAGGCAGAGTCGCAGAGACGGAGAGACGGAGAGCAAGATCACAATCAGTCACCCGGTCACTCAGCAGACAGACAGAGTCGCAGAGACGGGGAGGAAGGTCACAATCAGTCACCCGGTCACTCAGCAGACAGGCAGAGTCGCAGAGACGGAGAGACGGAGAGGAAGGTCACAATCAGTCACCCGGTCACTCAGCAGACAGGCAGAG
Organism: Chirona hameri; assembly: GCA_036785665.1. Classification (NCBI taxonomy): domain Eukaryota; kingdom Metazoa; phylum Arthropoda; class Thecostraca; order Balanomorpha; family Balanidae; genus Chirona; species Chirona hameri. The sequence goes on along the minus strand of JAXIVJ010006066.1, from coordinate 56,652 downwards.
TCGCAGAGACGGAGAGACGGGGAGGAAGGTCACAAGCAGTCACCCGGTCACTCAGCAGACAGGCAGAGTCGCAGAGACGGAGAGACGGAGAGGAAGGTCACAATCAGTCACCCGGTCACTCAGCAGACAGACAGAGTCGCAGAGACGGAGAGACGGGGAGCAAGGTCACAATCAGTCACCCGGTCACTCAGCAGACAGGCAGAGTCGCAGAGACGGAGAGACGGAGAGGAAGGTCACAATCAGTCACCCGGTCACTCAGCAGACAGACAAAGTCGCAGAGACGGAGAGACGGAGAGCAAGGTCACAATCAGTCACCCGGTCACTCAGCAGACAGGCAGAGACGGAGAGACGGGGAGGAAGGTCACACTCAGTCACCCGGTCACTCAGCAGACAGGCAGAGTCGCAGAGACGGAGAGACGGGGGAGCAAGGTCACAATCAGTCACCCGATCACTCAGCAGACAGGCAGAGACGGAGAGACGGGGAGGAAGGTCACAATCAGTCACCCGGTCACTCAGCAGACAGGCAGAGTCGCAGAGACGGAGAGACGGAGAGGAAGGTCACAATCAGTCACCCGGTCACTCAACAGACAGACAGAGTCGCAGAGACGGAGAGACGGAGAGCAAGATCACAATCAGTCACCCGGTCACTCAGCAGACAGGCAGAGTCGCAGAGACGGGGAGCAAGGTCACAAGCAGTCACCCGGTCACTCAGCAGACAGACAGAGTCGCAGAGACGGAGAGACGGGGGAGCAAGGTCACAATCAGTCACCCGGTCACTCAGCAGACAGACAGAGTCGCAGAGACGCAGAGACGGAGAGCAAGGTCACAATCAGTCACCCGGTCACTCAGCAGACAGGCAGAGTCGCAGAGACGGAGAGACGGGGAGGAAGGTCACAATCAGTCACCCGGTCACTCAGCAGACATACAGAGTCGCAGAGACGGAGAGACGGGGGAGCAAGGTCACAATCAGTCACCCGGTCACTCAGCAGACAGACAGAGTCGCAGAGACGGGGAGCAAGGTCACAATCAGTCACCCGGTCACTCAGCAAACAGGCAGAGTCGCAGAGACGGGGAGCAAGGTCACAAGCAGTCACCCGGTCACTCAGCAGGCAGGCAGAGACGCAGAGACGGAGAGACGGAGAGCAAGGTCACAAGCAGTCACCCGGTCACTCAGCAGACAGGCAGAGTCGCAGAGACGGAGAGACGGAGAGCAAGGTCACAATCAGTCACCCGGTCACTCAGCAGACAGGCAGAGTCGCAGAGACGGATAGACGGGGGAGCAAGGTCACAAGCAGTCACCCGGTCACTCAGCAGACAGGCAGAGTCGCAGAGACGGAGAGCAAGGTCACAATCAGTCACCCGGTCACTCAGCAGACAGGCAGAGTCGCAGAGACAGAGAGCAAGGTCACAATCAGTCACCCGGTCACTCAGCAGACAGACAGAGTCGCAGAGACGGAGAGACGGGGAGGAAGGTCACAAGCAGTCACCCGGTCACTCAGCAGACAGGCAGAGTCGCAGAGACGGAGAGACGGAGAGAAAGGTCACAATCAGTCACCCGGTCACTCAACAGACAGGCAGAGTCGCAGAGACGGAGAGACGGGGAGGAAGGTCACAATCAGTCACCCGGTCACTCAGCAGACAGGCAGAGTCGCAGAGACGGAGAGACGGAGAGCAAGGTCACAATCAGTCACCCGGTCACTCAGCAGACAGGCAGAGACGGAGAGACGGAGAGAGAGCAAGGTCACAAGCAGTCACCCGGTCACTCAGCAAACAGACAGAGTCGCAGAGACGGAGAGACGGAGAGCAAGGTCACAATCAGTCACCCGGTCACTCAGCAGACAGACAGAGTCGCAGAGACGGAGAGACGGGGAGCAAGGTCACAATCAGTTACCCGGTCACTCAGCAGACAGGCAGAGTCGCAGAGACGGAGAGACGGGGAGCAAGGTCACAATCAGTCACCCGGTCACTCAGCAGACAGGCAGAGTCGCAGAGACGGAGAGACGGGGAGGAAGGTCACAAGCAGTCACCCGGTCACTCAGCAGACAGGCAGAGTCGCAGAGACGGAGAGACGGAGAGAAAGATCACAATTAGTCACCCGGTCACTCAACAGACAGGCAGAGTCGCAGAGACGGAGAGACGGGGAGGAAGGTCACAATCAGTCACCCGGTCACTCAGCAGACAGGCAGAGTCGCAGAGACGGAGAGACGGAGAGCAAGGTCACAATCAGTCACCCGGTCACTCAGCAGACAGGCAGAGACGGAGAGACGGAGAGAGAGCAAGGTCACAAGCAGTCACCCGGTCACTCAGCGAACAGACAGAGTCGCAGAGACGGAGAGACGGAGAGCAAGGTCACAATCAGTCACCCGGTCACTCAGCAGACAGACAGAGTCGCATAGACGGAGAGACGGGGAGCAAGGTCACAATCAGTCACCCGGTCACTCAGCAGACAGGCAGAGTCGCAGAGACGGAGAGACGGGGAGCAAGGTCACAATCAGTCACCCGGTCACTCAGCAGACAGGCAGAGTCACAGAGACGGAGAGACGGAGAGCAAGATCACAATCAGTCACCCGGTCACTCAGCAGACAGGCAGAGACGGAGAGACGGGGAGGAAGGTCACAAGCAGTCACCCGGTCACTCAGCAGACAGGCAGAGTCGCAGAGACGGAGAGACGGAGAGCAAGGTCACAAGCAGTCACCCGGTCACTCAGCAGACAGACAGAGTCGCAGAGACGGAGAGACGGAGAGCAAGGTCACAATCAGTCACCCGGTCACTCAGCAGACAGGCAGAGTCGCAGAGACAGAGAGACGGGGAGCAAGGTCACAATCAGTCACCCGGTCACTCAGCAGACAGGCAGAGTTGCAGAGACGGAGAGACGGGGAGCAAGGTCACAATCAGTCACCCGATCACTCAGCAGACAGACAGAGTCGCAGAGACGGAGAGACGGGGAGCAAGGTCACAATCAGTCACCCGGTCACTCAGCAGACACACAGAGTCGCAGAGACGGAGAGACGGGGGAGCAAGGTCACAATCAGTCACCCGGTCACTCAGCAGACAGGCAGAGTCGCAGAGACGGGGAGCAATGTCACAATCAGTCACCCGGTCACTCAGCAGACAGGCAGAGTCGCAGAGACGGAGAGACGGGGGAGCAAGGTCACAATCAGTCACCCGGTCACTCAGCAGACAGACAGAGTCGCAGAGACGGGGAGCAAGGTCACTCACTGAGCCGACGGGGAGAGCGTCACTATGGAGGGTGGCAACTTCTCCACCCACGGGTGGAGGTGGAGGGTGGCAACTTCTCCACCCACGGGCGGAGGTGGAGGGTGGCAACTTCTCCACCCACGGGTGAAGGTGGAGGGTGGCAACTTCTCCACCCACGGGTGAAGGTGGAGGGTAGCAACTTCTCCACCCACGGGCAGAGGTGGAGGGTGACAACTTCTCCACCCACGTGTGGAGGTGGAGGGTGGCAACTTCTCCACCCACGTGTAGAGGTGGAGGGTGGCAACTTCTCCACCCACGTGTGGAGGTGGAGGGTGGTAACTTCTCCACCCACGGGCGGAGGTGGATGGTGGCAACTTCTCCACCCACGGGTGAAGGTGGAGGGTGGCAACTTCTCCACCCACGTGTGGAGGTGGAGGGTGGCAACTTCTCCACCCACGGGCAGAGGTGGAGGGTGGCAACTTCTCCACCCACGGGTGGAGGTGGAGGGTGGCAACTTCTCCACCCACGGGCAGAGGTGGAGGGTGGCAACTTCTCCACCCACGTGTGGAGGTGGAGGGTGGCAACTTCTCCACCCACGTGTGGAGGTGGAGGGTGGCAACTTCTCCACCCACGTGTGGAGGTGGAGGGTGGCAACTTCTCCACCCACGGGTGAAGGTGGAGGGTGGCAACTTCTCCACCCACGGGTGAAGGTGGAGGGTGGCAACTTCTCCACCCACGGGCGGAGGTGGAGGGTGGCAACTTCTCCACCCACGGGTGAAGGTGGAGGGTGGCAACTTCTCCACCCACGGGCAGAGGTGGAGGGTGGCAACTTCTCCACCCACGTGTGGAGGTGGAGGGTGGCAACTTCTCCACCCACGGGCGGAGGTGGAGGGTGGCAATTTCTCCACCCACGGGTGAAGGTGGAGGGTGGCAACTTCTCCACCCACGGGCAGAGGTGGAGGGTGGCAACTTCTCCACCCACGTGTGGAGGTGGAGGGTGGCAACTTCTCCACCCACGGACAGAGGTGGAGGGTGGCAACTTCTCCACCCACGGGCGGAGGTGGAGGGTGGCAACTTCTCCACCCACGTGTGGAGGTGGAGGGTGGCAACTGCTCCACCCACGTGTGGAGGTGGAGGGTGGCAACTTCTCCACCCACGGGTGAAGGTGGAGGGTGGCAACTTCTCCACCCACGGGTAGAGGTGGAGGGTGGCAACTTCTCCACCCACGTGTGGAGGTGGAGGGTGGCAACTTCTCCACCCACGTGTGGAGGTGGAGGGTGGCAACTTCTCCACCCACGTGTGGAGGTGGAGGGTGGTAACTTCTCCACCCACGGGCGGAGGTGGAGGGTGGCAACTTCTCCACCCACGGGTGAAGGTGGAGGGTGGCAACTTCTCCACCCACGTGTGGAGGTGGAGGGTGGCAACTTCTCCACCCACGGGCAGAGGTGGAGGGTGGCAACTTCTCCACCCACGGGTGGAGGTGGAGGGTGGCAACTTCTCCACCCACGGGCAGAGGTGGAGGGTGGCAACTTCTCCACCCACGGGTGAAGGTGGAGGGTGGCAACTTCTCCACCCACGTGTGGAGGTGGAGGGTGGCAACTTCTCCACCCACGGGCGGAGGTGGAGGGTGGCAACTTCTCCACCCACGGGTGAAGGTGGAGGGTGGCAACTTCTCCACCCACGTGTGGAGGTGGAGGGTGGCAACTTCTCCACCCACGTGTGGAGGTTGAGGGTGGCAACTTCTCCACCCACGGGCGGAGGTGGAGGGTGGCAACTTCTCCACCCACGGGTGAAGGTGGAGGGTGGCAACTTCTCCACCCACGGGCAGAGGTGGAGGGTGGCAACTTCTCCACCTACGGGTGAAGGTGGAGGGTGGCAACTTCTCCACCCACGTGTGGAGGTGGAGGGTGGCAACTTCTCCACCCACGGGTGAAGGTGGAGGGTGGCAACTTCTCCACCCACGGGCGGAGGTGGAGGGTGGCAACTTCTCCACCCACGGGTGAAGGTGGAGGGTGGCAACTTCTCCACCCACGTGTGGAGGTGGAGGGTGGCAACTTCTCCACCCACGGGCAGAGGTGGAGGGTGGCAACTTCTCCACCCACGGGTGAAGGTGGAGGGTGGCAACTTCTCCACCCACGTGTGGAGGTGGAGGGTGGCAACTTCTCCACCCACGTGTGGAGGTGGAGGGTGGCAACTTCTCCACCCACGGGTGAAGGTGGAGGGTGGCAACTTCTCCACCCACGTGTGGAGGTGGAGGGTGGCAACTTCTCCACCCACGGGTGAAGGTGGAGGGTGGCAACTGCTCCACCCACGTGTGGAGGTGGAGGGTGGCAACTTCTCCACCCACGGGCAGAGGTGGAGGGTGGCAACTTCTCCACCCACGGGCAGAGGTGGAGGGTGGCAACTTCTCCACCCACGTGTGGAGGTGGAGGGTGGCAACTTCTCCACCCACGTGTGGATGTGGAGGGTGGCAACTTCTCCACCCACGGGTGAAGGTGGAGGGTGGCAACTTCTCCACCCACGGGCAGAGGTGGAGGGTGGCAACTTCTCCACCCACGGGTGAAGGTGGAGGGTGGCAACTTCTCCACCCACGTATGGAGGTGGAGGGTGGCAACTTCTCCACCCACGTGTGGAGGTGGAAGGTGGCAACTTCTCCACCCACGGGTGAAGGTGGAGGGTGGCAACTTCTCCACCCACGGGCGGAGGTGGAGGGTGGCAACTTCTCCACCCACGTGTGGAGGTGGAGGGTGGCAACTTCTCCACCCACGGGCGGAGGTGGAGGGTGGCAACTTCTCCACCCACGGGTGAAGGTGGAGGGTGGCAACTTCTCCACCCACGTGTGGAGGTGGAGGGTGGCAACTTCTCCACCCACGGGCAGAGGTGGAGGGTGGCAACTTCTCCACCCACGGGCAGAGGTGGAGGGTGGCAACTTCTCCACCCACGTGTGGAGGTGGAGGGTGGCAACTTCTCCACCCACGTGTGGATGTGGAGGGTGGCAACTTCTCCACCCACGGGTGAAGGTGGAGGGTGGCAACTTCTCCACCCACGGGCAGAGGTGGAGGGTGGCAACTTCTCCACCCACGGGTGAAGGTGGAGGGTGGCAACTTCTCCACCCACGTATGGAGGTGGAGGGTGGCAACTTCTCCACCCACGTGTGGAGGTGGAAGGTGGCAACTTCTCCACCCACGGGTGAAGGTGGAGGGTGGCAACTTCTCCACCCACGGGCGGAGGTGGAGGGTGGCAACTTCTCCACCCACGTGTGGAGGTGGAGGGTGGCAACTTCTCCACCCACGGGCGGAGGTGGAGGGTGGCAACTTCTCCACCCACGGGTGAAGGTGGAGGGTGGCAACTTCTCCACCCACGTGTGGAGGTGGAGGGTGGCAACTTCTCCACCCACGGGCAGAGGTGGAGGGTGGCAACTTCTCCACCCACGGGCAGAGGTGGAGGGTGGCAACTTCTCCACCCACGTGTGGAGGTGGAGGGTGGCAACTTCTCCACCCACGTGTGGATGTGGAGGGTGGCAACTTCTCCACCCACGGGTGAAGGTGGAGGGTGGCAACTTCTCCATCCACGGGCAGAGGTGGAGGGTGGCAACTTTTTAGGTGACTGGCTAGTGAGGGACAGCTTCTCCTTGGATGCTCTATAGCGAGGAGAGAAAGGGAGCCAGTTCCTACTACTTGGAAAGAGTACCGATTTAACATGATAATATGCAAAAAGGAAAGGCTACTGTTCTTGCTTGGTGACGTTCATGAGGAGGGAAAAGACCACATGTCTTCTGTCTGGTGTACGACACAGACTGACGAAGAGTTATTGATTCACCATGGCAGGACACAGAAGAGTAAACATGCCCCCACTACAAAAAAATGAAGGCAATGAGGTCTGGCAGCCCGTATCAGCAGCAGCTGACCACCCACCAGAGTCCTAGGATTGCTTTGGAGTGGAAAATTGTGGTTGCGGAGTGGAAAATTCTGGCCAAAAATAAGCATAAAGAGTGGAAAACTGAACCAAAAACTGAACAAAAAGAATGAGAGTACTCGGCTTTATCAATACCCAATTACCCGCTTACCATAATTAGTTACGAACGAGCGGAGCGCGCTCGTCCTTCTGTGGTGTATGGGAAAAATCTGATTATGAGCGGCCCGGCCCGGCCCGGCCCGAGCTGGCCCGTGGCGACGCTTTTGAGAAACTCATATCTCTGCAACCGCACGTCCGATTGACAAGCGGACTTCTTTGTTGAGCAGCCCCATCTAACCTACCCTGTTTGAGACCAGTGCCGGCTCATGTGGGTGACTACCACTGAGCGTGGCGCGTGCCGCGTGAGGGGTGTTGAAAAGTATTTTCTCGCAAGAACTCCGCAACGACTGGGCACTGGGCAGATTATGTTGCAAATTTGGTGTGTGGTTAGGGACCCCTCAGCCGCCACTTTCACACAACTCAGGGGTGGGGTGACTCTGCACGTGCGCACGTGCACACCCCTATTCTATATCTCAGGAACGGCTGAGCCGATTGTGTTAAAATTTGGTGTGTGGTTAGGGACCTCTCATCCGCCAGTTTCCCACAAGTCGGGGGTGGGTGGCTCTGCACGTGCGCACGTGCACACCCCTATTCTGTATCTCAGGAACGGCTGAGCCGATTGTGTTCAAATTTGGTGTGTGGTTTGGGACCTTTCAGCCGCCGCCTTGCCCGATCGAACCCGAACTACTTGCCAGATCGAGTTGAAATTGCCCATACATTTCCTTCGCGCTCGCTCGTTCATCGCCAACTACGGCGCCTTACTGGTTATCTATGTCAATTCTTACCAATTTTTCCCTCCACAGGCTGCCCCTATCATTGCATTAATAAATCAGAATCAGGGTTCCAATTATCCAATATATTTTGAAATAGGAGTAGAAAATTAACAATAAAACGCCGGAAAAAGAGTGGAAAAATAGCATCCATAGGGTGTCGTTTTCCACCCAAATTTGACAATGTACTCTGCCACCCACGGCATCAGGAAGCGAAGTGGCATAGCTGAGTGAAAGGGCGGTGATGGACAAAATGGTTCATAGCGAGAGAAACGAAAACGAACAGTCAAACCGACAGACATTATGTCAAAACACGTAATTATGTATTCCAGAGATATACTATTCATGTCGTCACGCCGGTCAAATGTAAAGACTCGGAGTCGCCACAGACCGCCAACGCTCTGAATATTTCATGAGTGTGCAGTCATCACAAATGACCGCCTCTGACCGACGAGCGGACAGCACAATGCGGTCTCTTCTGCATGTTGTCAGCGATAATCAATGGCTCTCGTTCGGACCACACGTCGTGACGTAAATGAAGATGGACGGGGAGGAGGTGGCGAGTAGCGCGCGCGATCGCTCCCGCCATCCCTCCGGCCACGAGGCCGCCACGGACACGGTGTCGTGTAGCCGCGCAGTGAACGGGAGCGCGTGCGGAGATGGGAGGTTCGGTTAAGTTTGCGTGATATCATCGTGGTCATCTCTTCTCAACAGTGTGCCGTGTTTTGGCCGGTGTTTGCCGGCGCTGGCTCACCGTATGTCGCAGGCTTGAATACGGTCACGGTCGGCGAGTTACAGCTCGCCCACTGTGTCATGGTGTCAATTTATGGCTGTTGCATTTCGTGGTTCGCCCATTGTGTCCTGCGATCTCGGATTTGGCCAATGCATGTCCCGGCTCGCCCACCGTATGGCGTGGTCATGGTTTCGATCCCAATGCATCGCTGTTGGCCCACCGTGCGCAGCGGTCCGGGCGTCGATATGGCGGCCCAGCTCAGGCCAACATTAGGTCGGCCGTCCCATGAGAGCCTTCCGCGATGACTGCTGCATACCACCGGGGGAGCTGCAGGCGGCCAGCGGGCAGCCACACCCATAGGACCCTGTCTGCCGGACACCAGGGGAGCTGGACAGGCACTGGACAGTGGACACTGGACATTGGCAGACACTGGCGGACAGGACAGTCACTGGACACATCGGCAGCCACTGGACACACCGGACTCTAGCGGACAGGACCAGTAGCGTACCCAGGATTTATTCCAGGAGGGGGCAATTTTTGATCAGGGGGGCATAAGGTACTCCCCCCCAACAAAAACAAAATCCCCGGGTTTGGCTCACTATATTGTTAGAGGGGCATATTTTCAACATTTTTCTCTCCAAAAATAAATAAAAATCATGCATTTTTTTCGACCAAAGGGGGCACGTACGGACCTTCAGGGGGGGGGGGCAATTGTCCCGTTTGCCCCCCCCCCCCCATTGGGTAAGCCTATGGACAGGACACAAGGCTGGTTTTCAGGAGCCAATGAACATCCTGTATGGGTGATTGGTATGCTGAACATCCAACAGACTATGGTTAGACAAATTAACCGAACAGCCATATCCATAAATCCCCGCCGCCGGACGGAAGCGAACACCAAGTCATCACTCGCAGTTAACTCTAGCAGGAGCGATTCCGCGTATTCTGCGCGCGCGCTGGCGAGTTCGGCTTACTTCTCTGACCGACCCACCACAGGTCTTCATCAGTGTCATGCCGAACGCTCAGACAGAACGAATGCGCGCCGCTCGGAAACATTCCATTAGCCGGTCAGACGTCCGGGCCATTTCAAACGCCGGGGCCGGCCGATTTGATAGCTGCCTAGGTCGGACACCATCGCACGGCAGCCGGCCGACGAAGAAATCGACCCGCCGCCGGCCGCTGGGGTCCAGTCCCAGCGCAGCAGCCGCAATGGGATTGTCATTGTCTGGGATGAAAAGCACTGACAGCTAAGCGAGTCACAAATGTAGGAATACCGATCATAAAAGGTGAGCGGTTCCAGTTATTTGTAACGTGGAATCCTGGCTTCGTGTAGTCTTCCGTATTTCAGAAACGGCTGCACTTGTTCTTTGTTTGTTTGTTTGTGCGTTTGTTTGTTTGTTTGTGCGTTCTTTGTTTCTAACGTGCGAGTAGTCTTACCTCAGGATATGACATGAAACTACCAACAGCACAGAACTGTCATTACATCCCTGAACAATACATACTCAATGTCTATACGATGAGAACCAACGTCACGCTACGCTACTATTCACAACCCACACACCGGTGGCCCTCACGTGGCGCGAAGCACATCGTCTGCATCGACTGATACCCAGTGCGTCGCCACTGAATGCACACCTCTTCAGAAGCCAGCCGCTGCTCGACGAAGGACGCCGCAGTTCACCGCACCAGCAGCAGCCGGTCCGCCGCGTGGGGTGTGAATGAGACCGGCCGCCGCCCGTCACTGATTGGTCCGACACCCGTCACTGATCGGTCCGCCGCGTGGGGTGTGAATGAGACCGGCCGCCGCCCGTCACTGATTGGTCCGACACCCGTCACTGATCGGTCCACCGCGTGGGGTGTGAATGAGACCGGCCGCCTCCCGTCACTGATTGGTCCGCCGCGTGGGATGTGAATGAGACCGGCCGCCGCCCGTCACTGATAACTGGTTAAATCCTATCGGCACTCCACGGTTCGCGATAGGCGTCGGAGCGCCGCAGAGAACGGCAGGCGAATCCCTGCCTCGACAGCTGCTATCACACGATAATGCGCCGCTGGCCATCGCGCGCTTGCCATCCTCAGCATAAAGGCCGTATTCTCCAGCGCCGGCCGTAAACTCGGTATAAAGGCCGTATCCCGCAACCAGCGATCTAGGCGCCGCCGAGACTGCAGCATGGCGAGAGGCACCCCAGAAACAAAGACACTGTCGGTGGCGCCAGACGGAGCCAACATACTTCCCTGCCAATTCCGCGGACTGGCCGCCTCAGGAACGACGGGGATATGGAACGACGACGCGCTCTGCAACAAAGACCGCAAGCGGACACGACCGTCTCATTGGTATGAGACGGTCACGCTCCCACTTTGCGGCGTCACTCTGACACGCGTGTTCCGCGAGGCGTTTGACGCCGCGGTTTGACAGCTGTCATGGCGTTATGTAAGCGAATCGCTGACGGCTGGCTCACAGCCGAGCTGTTTTGTTCAAATAGTGTTGAGATCGCACCACACTGCATATTCGGTCCATAGTTGCGGCCGTTAATTCAGGCTGAATGGCTGAATAGGCCATTCAGAATCGCAGCCCATGTAGGCCTATAGCTGCGATTCTATAGTTATACGGATGAGCTAACACGGCCGATAGCTCTTATCCTCAGTCATTAAGTGCTCAGGTGTATGAAACTGAAGAACACTTGAAAGAGTTAATATTGAAGAAAGGCAATCGGAGTAGAGTGATCGATTTCAGATGAGAAGCTGAATGGCGGACTCACGGAACGTCGGAAAATATCGGCCGAGCTGCCAGTGTCAATGTGTGGTGACCTTATAGGGTTGGCCAGTGAATCGTATCGCCGTTCAAAGGCTGATGCCACAATGAACTAATGAAACAGCGCCACTAAGGGGGCTGCATGTCACCCACAAGACGCCCGAGATACATGTGCCACCTACGGACTGGTCCTGGTGACGCCCGAGATACATGTGCCACCTACGGACTGGTCCTGGTGACGCCCGAGATACATATGCCACCTTCGGACTGGTCCTGGTGACGCCCGAGATACATGTGCCACCTACGGACTGGTCCTGGTGACGCCCGAGATACATGTGCCACCTACGAACTGGTCCTGGTGACGCCCGAGATACATGTGCCACCTACGAACTGGTCCTGGTGACGCCCGAGATACACGTGCCACCTACGGACTAGTCCTGGTGACTAAAACGCGCTGCTCAGTGGCCACACGGCCGAATAGTCTCAACCACCAACTCGCCGCTGAATATCTCCGTTTACTCACAGCCGAGAAGTCCCATCACTATAGCACATGGCTGAATTCTCCCCTCCCTCTGCCTCCCTTTGCCTCCCTTTGCCTCCCTTTTCCTCCCTTTGCCTCCCACAAACATCCCGTGTCACCGACACAAGTGACTTTTCACCTTAATCGTGTCACCCACTGACTCGCTGCCAAGGCGTGCACCGTCTGACCTTACACCTTAATCGTGTCACCCACTGACTCGCTGCCAAGGCGTGCACCGTCTGACCATACACCTTAATCGTGTCACCCACTGACTCGCTGCCAAGGCGTGCACCGTCTGACCATACACCTTAATCGTGTCACCCACCACTGACTCGCTGCCAAGGCGTGCACCGTCTGACCATACACCTTAATCGTGTCACCCACTGACTCGCTGCCAAGGCGTGCACCGTCTGACCATACACCTTAATCGTGTCACCCACTGACTCGCTGCCAAGGCGTGCACCGTCTGACCATACACCTTAATCGTGTCACCCACCACTGACTCGCTGCCAAGGCGTGCACCGTCTGACCTTACACCTTAATCGTGTCACCCACTGACTCGCTGCCAAGGCGTGCACCGTCTGACCATACACCTTAATCGTGTCACCCACTGACTCGCTGCCAAGGCGTGCACCGTCTGACCATACACCTTAATCGTGTCACCCACTGACTCGCTGCCAAGGCGTGCACCGTCTGACCTTACACCTTAATCGTGTCACCCACTGACTCGCTGCCAAGGCGTGCACCGTCTGACCATACACCTTAATCGTGTCACCCACCACTGACTCGCTGCCAAGGCGTGCACCGTCTGACCTTACACCTTAATCGTGTCACCCACTGACTCGCTGCCAAGGCGTGCACCGTCTGACCTTACACCTTAATCGTGTCACCCACTGACTCGCTGCCAAGGCGTGCACCGTCTGACCATACACCTTAATCGTGTCACCCACTGACTCGCTGCCAAGGCGTGCCTACGCACACAGTTGACAGGGTAATCAATGTACCCATCGGCACTTCAGCCTACATCCGGTGGTCATGAGTGCGATGCAGTGGAGATCACTGCGGACTGCAGACTGCTGGATAAGTGGGCGTTCAGAAGACATGCTGGCTTCGTCAGCCACAACATAAATACCACATAGCATGTATATCAAGAGCATCCGTCAGATATCAAATAACAGATTGTGGCTGCTGGAATCTGGATTCATCAGCTGACCTATGGTCCAGCATACCTACATCAATCATTCTTGTTTATGGCATGCAGGGGAGTTAATTGGTTTTGCCACAGCTGTTCCCCATAAAGTCCGAGATGATTCATTGCATTGCTAGTAAGCGGCATGTGACAACATTTTATAAGCCCGCAAAAAGCAAACAAACAAAAAACAGTTAAAGGGACATAGCCACATCGCAGGCCAATATGGAGTTTTTGGTGTGCATCGGTCGATTAAGCGTGTCCGATTTCACCTGCAAAATTTGGTTCCCGAAACTCCCCCCATTAGATAAAAAAAATACATTTGCACCACTCATGCTTGCCAAGCATTCGTACAATTGGAGTCGCCACATTACTATTTAGAATCACTTCTTTGCGGACTTCTCTTTTCTTTTGAATGTTGCAAACTCAACATCACTATTCCGTCAGTGCACTTTAAAATTAAAAAGCGTATGCAGTTAATTATATTTTCAACAACCCTAGCCTCTTTCATAATAAAAAAAGCAATAATTCCTATGGCTCGACTTTGGAACCGTAGGAGTTGACCTATACCTTGTAACACAGATAAACTTTTCAAGGTCAAGTCTCGGCGAATTTGGACGCTTCGGCTTTGGGCGGGAGCCAATTCCACAGCCAAACTGGACGAGAGCGGCCATCATGAATCTAGTACTGAGCACAGCTGGGACCAACGTTTTGGAGTCTGAAATAAATACAAAATGCTTTGCCGATACACTGCTTTAGGTGCTGGAGGAGCAAGTTTGAGCTTGAGCATACATTATTGTTGATCCCCACCATTCATTTAAGTTACTTTTTAGAAATCCTCCGGAGGTGGCAATATCCCTTTAACTTGCATGCTTCACTAATCTTTGATGTAAAAGTTTGGTCAACACACTGGTTTATACATCACTTGCTGGTAGTTTATCATTTACAAGACCGCCGAGTAACCTCCACTTCAAACGATTTCAAGACTTCAAACAAACAACAGTGAAGCCAAGTAAATACAGGAATAGACGAAAATACCAACGTTATAAATCAGCATAGAGTGATAAACTGTACCGCCATACACCTTACACGTTCACTCACATGAGCAAGCGAGAGCGACATCGCGAGAGCGAGGGGGGGGGGGGAGAGCGGAAGAGAGTGGGTGGGCCGGAACTGTGGGTAATAATCTGGAGAAATGGCGTCTCATATGAGCCGCATTACCCACATGCAGGTTTCCTGTTATGAACAGCGCCTGCACGGCATGCTAATAAGGCCAAGCACAATACTTGGACGATTGTCTAGATTCAGTGCCCCCATCTGCCGTAATATGGCAGCATAAACACTGCACGGCACCTGACTCGGGAGACCATGGTATACGCCGCCTACACATGTTAATAAAGGGAAAGTCCCAACCCCACCGAAAAGTCTTCCAAATGAGCGTTACGCTTGTCAAAATATGTTGCTAGATCTCTGCTTAAGAAGAGTTGCGTATTTAGGTCCATAAATTCGTGTCCGTGGTTATTTTATATTAATACAACTTGGTACATGATAGATACGTTCGGCTTCTTCAACTATTTAGTTCGAACAAAGCAAGGTGATCCTCCTCCACAAATTCAACAGCATATCTCACTTCAGCCGTCACTCACCTGATAAATTCCCGGAGACGAAGTCGCCAAACTCTCCATCGGGTGAGAGGAACAGGTCGAATGTGAAGTTGACCCGCTCCGACAGCTTGTTCAGCAGGTCTATGCAGTAGCCCCAGCAGCAGAACTCGACATCCTCTGCCGGGCCAGCAGACACAGGCGGGTGTTATGACGGCGTGGGAGACAACTGAGCGGCCGCTGACTCGGTTTCACGGACTCTGACTCTGACTCGCAGTCAGTCGGCGACGACCCGGACCGCAGCCGTGACGACCATACATCACACAGAGCGTAATATGGCGGCGCCGAGAGCAACAGCAGCAGGCGGGGCGGCATAGCCGACCTCTGTCCCGCCTCTGTCCTCCGCCGAGACGGGGCGGCATCCCGACCCCTGTCCCGCCTCTGTCCTCCGCCGAGACGGGGCGGCATACCCGACCCCTGCCCCGCCTCTGTCCTCCGCCGAGACGGGGCGGCATACTCGACCCCTGCCCCGCCTCTGTCCTCCGCCGAGACGGGGCGGCATACCCGACCCCTGTCCCGCCTCTGTCCTCCGCCGAGACGGGGCGGCATACTCGACCCCTGCCCCGCCTCTGTCCTCCGCCGAGACGGGGCGGCATACTCGACCCCTGCCCCGCCTCTGTCCTCCGCCGAGACGGGGCGGCATACCCGACCCCTGCCCCGCCTCTGTCCTCCGCCGAGACGGGGCGGCATACCCGACCCCTGCCCCGCCTCTGTCCTCCGCCGAGACGGGGCGGCATACTCGACCCCTGCCCCGCCTCTGTCCTCCGCCGAGACGGGGCGGCATATCCGACCCCTGCCCCGCCTCTGTCCTCCGCCGAGACGGGGCGGCATACCCGACCCCTGCCCCGCCTCTGTCCTCCGCCGAGACGGGGCGGCATACTCGACCCCTGCCCCGCCTCTGTCCTCCGCCGAGACGGGGCGGCATACCCGACCCCTGCCCCGCCTCTGTCCTCCGCCGAGACGGGGCGGCATACCCGACCCCTGCCCCGCCTCTGTCCTCCGCCGAGACGGGGCGGCATACTCGACCCCTGCCCCGCCTCTGTCCTCCGCCGAGACGGGGCGGCATACCCGACCCCTGCCCCGCCTCTGTCCTCCTCCGAGACGGGGCGGCATACTCGACCCCTGTCCCGCCTCTGTCCTCCGCCGAGACGGGGCGGCATACTCGACCCCTGCCCCGCCTCTGTCCTCCGCCGAGACGGGGCGGCATACTCGACCCCTGCCCCGCCTCTGTCCTCCGCCGAGACGGGGCGGCATAGCCGACCCCTGCCCCGCCTCTGTCCTCCGCCGAGACGGGGCGGCATAGCCGACCCCTGCCCCGCCTCTGTCCTCCGCCGAGACGGGGCGGCATACTCGACCCCTGCCCCGCCTCTGTCCTCCGCCGAGACGGGGCGGCATACTCGACCCCTGTCCCGCTTCTGTCCTCCGCCGAGACGGAACTCACAGGGTGATGTAGTGAGCTTCCAGAGGGACATAGTGAGCTTCCAGAGGGACGGCCTGTCAAGGTAGGTGAGCCAGAATGAGTTGCAAGGAAAGAAACTATCATAAATATTATTTAAAGATTATCCTTAGCGATTCAATTGAAGCATAAGTATCCCTAGCGAAATAAAGCTTCCGGTCAAAGCAATGCAAGACTCCAAGGCCCGATTGGGTGCGGATGGAAACGTAGCAATGTAATAACGAAATTGGACAAGAATGTAGCGCTGTTCTATCGTTCTAGTGTTTTATGTTTATTTATATTATCACCAACAGAGAAAACTCCACTTACAGGCGAAGTCATTGCTTAAAGGGAGATAATCACCTTTTGATTTTGTTAGCAACAATTTCTTTGGCTACCGTTAGGGTATTAAAATGTTGTTATCTAAATTTAAGAATTAAATACAATTATTCCCTAATTCAAAGTTGGAAGTTTGGGAAAATTAATGATCGGTATTTTCCCTCCACTATTGGAAAGCGCAACATCTGGCGATTTTGCATCAATCTGTTCAACATTGTTGAATGGGCGCTTGTAAACAAATCGCCGACACTAAATAAGTCGCCGTAGTTTAGCTTGGCACCGGCCGGCCGGTGCGAAGCTAAACTGCCGATGTCAATGTCCTTTTTTCAAATGGTTGTTGATTGTTCATCATTTTTTTGGCACATATTCGCAAAAGATAGAGTGCAGGAAACATATTGCATACCTTCATGATAAATAGCAATGCGTTGCGAGGCTAATTTACTGATTTCGTTACCAAGTACTTGCTGAGTACCGACCGTTATAAGCGTGGATCGCTTATAGGTAGGAAACTGCCAATTTCTTTCGGTAGGAATGTTTCTATGCAAAATGTTATGAATTTACATCATATTTTGGCCTCGTCTATCGATTTCAGGTGCTAACTCCATTTTTGTGGAAAAAGGTGATTATCTCCCTTTAAAACACACATTGCATCACAGTGACATAAATGAACTAAATCAATACAGTTTTAACTTAGTACAATCACTGGGCCAGTTGACAAATTGAAGAAAAAACACGTACTACCTACCTCATCTATACAAAGCTGAACCAACGGCAACATTTCTGCCATTTCGGTCGGACCTATTTACCTGTTTAAAAAAAAAAATATATATATATTACCTGAACTCTGACCTGTTTTTCGATCGTCACATTTCCGGGAAATCAGCGGGTGGCGTATGGCGATGGCCGGCTGGTACCAGCCCCCGTCCACGAATCGCAGGCTCCCTTCACCATGACGTCACCCAGGGAATCGTTTCTCCCTCGTGGCTAAACCTTATTAGTAAAGGAATCTTGGGCTGGTACGGGTCCGAGATATGGAGGGGGCGGCACGCACCAACCACACGTCGCCGACACCGGTATTGGGCGTGATATGAAGGCCGACAATGCAGCTGACGCGGGCGGCGGGGGGGGGGGGGCGACAGGCGGCACATCACCAGTATTGGGTCAAGTTCTCCGACGGGCCGACCCAGCGGAAAGAAGATCGCAGCAGAGCGCCGCATTCAAGTAGGGCATACCAGTCAAGGCAAGACAAATGGCAGAAATGTGAGAAAAGCGCGGTTGAGAATGTTAAGCACCTTAGGGACGCGGTAGCGTTTAAAAAAAAGAACAAAATGACAGCATTCAATGCATTTGCGTTGACTCCTTATGAACATGTTAACGGAGAACAGTTTCACTGTCGTTGCATAAGCCGCGAGCCTTTACAATATGGTCATCCAATTTCAGTTCAGCAGTAAAGTTGGTCGTTTTAAGATTTATGCGTCGTAATGAAGAATTGCTCATCTCTTAAAGGAAATAGTTCACCTTCGGATTTTTTTTAAGAACACGATTTTATTATATTTTAATTTTTTAATACAGTTTCTTTTTTCCTTTTTAAAAATGGTCCTACATCGCGCCAATTCAGGACAGAAGGTTGTAAATTATTGATTTTATGGTGTGCGTTATTGGTCTGCGCATGCTCCATGGCAGTGCTGGCACTTTCAGACGGTACGGTACATCATATATGCGCCGTATTCCTTCGTCAAAAAGTCAAATATCTTCGGCTGGAGAGTCTTTTCAGCCAAGGAAAGTTCCAGCTAAGGATTTCTCAACACGGGCTACAGAACTGCTATTTCAGTTCAAAACGCATGTTGAAGGTGAACTATTTCCTTTAACGTCGATATCTGAACAAGAGCGGAGGCTGTCGTCTGTAAATATCCAATCAGAGCCAATCAGATAGCAGACGCTGCGCGAGCGGAGCTTCCTATTCAGAGCGCCACAACTTTGGGTTCTGCCACGCAAACTTAGGTCAGCCTTTCAGGAATGGTGAAGCTTAAACGGACATTGATCAGTGTTGGCTTGACTAACATAGCACCTGAAAGCATCGTTACGGACCAAGCCGCTCATTGGAATCTCCCGGCCTTACGCTTCCCGGCTGGAAGCGTAAGGCCGCCATAGGGAAACCGGGCTAAATTCGTAATATAATCATGTTTACAACGTATGCTTCAGGAAATGTAACAAACGTGCCCCCATGCCAGATAATACCATTGTTCAGGCATAAGCTAACCAATTCCGGTACTTTGTAACTGTTGCGGTTGTCCAGTGTCCACGCGCCGGGCGCCCAGGCCCCGTGCCTCACCGGCAGCGACTCTTGCTGCCAGGCGTCGCCAGTCACATATACATTCGTGACTGTCGCCAGGGAGGTGCGCACGTCCTCGTCGACGCTGCACAACGACTCCGTGTCTTTGTAGACCGGGGCTGAACCAGGGGCGTCGCTACCGGGGGGGGGGGGGGGGGGGGGTCCGGGTTCCCCGGACCCCCCCCCCCCTTTTTGAGCGGGCGCCGAAGGCGCCTCCTCAACAAATTGTGTCTGTTCTGGGGTTTGAGAGGGCGCCGGAGGCGCCCCTTAAAACCAAATAAAAAAACAAGGAAAAACTAAACAAGCCTCAGTCTGATGTGCCACGGTCAGTGTGCCTCAGTCTGATGTGCCACGGTCAGTGTTCCTCAGTCTGATGTGCCACGGTCAGTGTGCCTCAGTCTGATGTGCCACGGGCAGTGTGCCTCAGTCTGATGTGCCACGGGCAGTGTGCCTCTGTCCACTCACCACCGGTGCTGTTGTGCCACGGACAGCGGGTCTCGATGTCGCTGCAGCTCTGCCCCGGCTCCAGCCGCCGGCTGTAGACGAACGGCTGCTCCTCCAGCGTCAGCACCTTCAGGTGGGTCGGGATCTTGACGCCGTCCGGCTTGACGTTGCTGCCGCCCGGCCAGATGATGTCGCCCGTCTTCAACTTCAGCTCCATCCGACCCAGACTCTGTAATGCAGCGCAGAAAGATCACCCAGACTCTGTAAAACAGCGCAGAAAGATCACCCAGACTCTGTAAAGCAGCGCAGAAAGATCACCCAGACTCTGTAAAGCAGCGCAGAAAGATCACCCAGACTCTGTAAAGCAGCGCAGAAAGATCAGTGGCGGTGGCGAGTGTGAAATAGTTAATAACCAGTTTGATGGATAATTAGTCAAACTTTGATGATATCCCGCGCACTGCAGGGGGTTTGCGACGAACACGAACTGCAGGGGGGGGGGGGGATTTTCTCCCCCAGTGAGATCTCGAAAACTACGCAACGTAGCGACAAGCGGAAAATGGCGTTTGATAGGTTGATACAAGTTCTATCGAAAGTATTCAGTATTTTTTTTAGGGCAGGTCAAAATTGAGGTCACCAGAGGTCATCAAATGTCAAATTTTCCTCTTTTTCTCCAGTTTTAGGACTTCGCTCCAGAAATTCCAATATATCTCGGAAACTATGCTAGCTAGACACAAACGGAAAATAGCGATCGCCAGCCATTGAAATTTGCAATCGACATGGTGTCCTCAAATTTGATCTCAGGTCAATATTTGAGGCTCCAGAGGCATAGGCGTAACCACCTTCCGAAAGAAGGTGGAGACGGAGGCACTTTGAAGTCGATTCTTTCCATGCAACGCCCATAGGCGTAATATTAAAATCCGAAAATGTTACTGGGTACTGATCCCCAGTGACCCCAGTGGTGATTACTGAGTACTGATCCCCAGTGACCCCAGTGGTGGTTACGCGCCTGTCCAGAGGTCAAAAAATGATTTTTTTTTTTAATAAACCGTTTTTCGCTAATAACTTTGTATCTAATAAATATAACGAAAAACTGTTTATGCCATTGCGTTTACCTCGTCCAGGCGCTTCGAATGATATACATGGTGGCCGTGTCAGGTCAACTTCAAAATTTGACTTCAGGTCACGTGACCTTGACCTGAGGTCAATACCCAAGTAGGTCATGTTACATATAGGGAGACGTGTCTCGACGAGACAAACACATTGCTGTCGGTTTTACTTCTCTATCTTCATTATGTCGCAAGTTATTGACACACAAGTGATGGTAACCTCGGATGACCTCAAATGACCCCATAGGGGTCACTAAACAAAACTTACACTTGTATCATCAAGAATATCCTATAACAACATGATCCAGAAGCAATTGGACTAATATAATGCATATCCTTGAAATAGGAAACATTTCTATATTCCCCATTGACTTATTACGGGAGGTCACGAAATTGACCTGACCTTAGGTCACCGATATCAAAATTCCGAGATAAACGAATTATAAGTACTTATGCCCTCATGACACTCTGTAAGTTTCAAACTGATCGGTGATAAACGCTGGCTTTGGCACAACTGCAAACGTTTTTGGAGGTGGGGTCACTTGACCTGGTCTGGTGACCTGACCTGAGATGACCCGAGGTTCATTATTTTTTTCAAAGTGTGCGCAATTAATGTCCTAACAGGTGTGACAAAACTCGGCGACGCTGCGCGCCGCCGTTTTTTTTCGCTATCTGCGAAAAACCTGAAGGGGGCGAATCAACCCCCTGCAGTGCGCGGGATATGATCACCCTATAGGTAAAAGACATCGCAAATGAAAAGCAATAGTTCGTTATAAATACATTTGAGTAACAGCACACTTCTGTCTTGCCTATTAGTGTGTTACGGTGCCTTACTGCACACCAGTTAGTTCATAAAGCATACAATACTCAACCATGCAACAGCCATCATTCCGCATAGACGGCTAACGGAGGCAAACGTCCCCCCGCCGGGCCCGCGGGGCAGGTCGACGGGGGTCGGCGCTCTCCCAGCAGGGAGAGACACTAACTCAGCCACTCGGCGGGACGCACCAGTAAACCAGCGGCGCCATAGCAGCCATCAGGAACTCCGGCGCGCGAAGTCGGCCCATATTATGCCAGAATAGACCGGCCGTGTCCCCCGGCCCGTGTCCCGGTAGACGGCACTGTGTGTCGCGGAACCACGGCCGGCCGCACGATACGGTCCAGTCTGCAGCACCTGCACGGATCGCTGATGGTGTGGACTAACACATGTTTACCCAGGCTGGTTGTTAAAACACAATGTGTAAATTGATTATCTTGATTTTGTTGTCGTGATTCTGAATGTCCTCGGTCGCTTGCATATTATTTCATGGGCGGATCCAGAGGAGAGGAGGGAGGGGTGGGGTGGGTGGGGTGGGGGTGGGGGAGGGGGGGGGGGGGCAAGGGGCCATACCCTCCAAACAGCCTGAAATAGGCGCAAAGGTTGACACATTTCCTGATAAATAAGAAATCTAAGAAACTTTTACTAAGGAAAGTTTGTTTTAAATCAGCTGTCAAAGCATAAGCAAGCGAAATCCGATATAAGCCCCAGCATGAGAACGAGGTGATGATGGTTCGGTCCGTCATTGGCCGCCCCAGGACGGCCTTAGAACCGACTGAGCCTCTTACGTCACGGAAGACATCACAGAAGGTTTTGCAGATGACAGAAGTCCCCTGGTGGAAGGAGACTCGGCCGTCCCTCCCCAGTGAGGGATGACCAACACGTCCCTGGTGGGAGAGCTGGCAGATTCAGCGGTAAATCAGGCACCCTAATCTCAGACGACCAACAAATCAAATTCGGTAGTCTTCATATGATCAGGGCTGGCAAACCCAAGGTTCATATACACTGGCGGATCCAGGGGGGCATCAGGGCAAATCCCCCCCCCCGCAGGAATCGGGGGAGAGGGGGGGGGGGGGCATTCAATACAAGTATGCCCCCCTCCCCGCGCGTTCCCAATTTATCGTAAAATCGTAAAAATTGTCTTTGCAGCAGTAAAAAATCCAGCTATCCACAGTAAAAAACCGGCAAAAATTTCACGCCGCTTCGCAGCATGACACAACTTTCGCAATTGCTTATACAAATTTTGAAAATGGGAAAATGAATTCCATTAGATAAGTGTCTGGCAGAGGCTCTTCGGTAATTGACGGTAATTGCTGGCACTGGCGGATCCAGGGGGGGGGGGGGGGGGCATCAGGGACAAATGCCCCCCCCCCCTCCACAGGAATCTGAGAGGGGCATTCAATACAAGTATGCTCACGTTCCCTGCACTGAACGTGAAAAACAATGATCTTAGGAGAAAACTTCATGAAAACGGAAGTTTTTTCTCTCGAGTGATTTAATTTGAAGTTTGTATGTATTTTTGGCTGTTTTTTGTTGCTTTTTTGCAATTTGGCTGCTTGAATTGCACCTGACGCAATTCAAGCAGCCCCGGCGACACTTAACCCGCGCCCCGCTGGGGGGGGGGGGGGGGAGGCACTTGAAAACTATGATAGATATCAACGTCAAACTTTCAGTACCTTATGCTGCATCAATTCTACGTCTTCTCACCCAATTCCAATTAAATTTATTTAGCATTTTTGGAAATAATGACGTTTTAATGACGCCATGCCATGCCATTTTTTTTTGTGTGGAAAAACGATAAATATTTGAACAATCGTAGAAAATAGAGTTTTAAAGCAAATTGCAAATACAAAACGTCAACAGAAAGGAAATGGCATTCTCTTCAAAATGGCCATCTCGGATTTGCGAAATTTTGTGTTTTTAACCCCAAAAATAGGGAGAATTTGTTTTTGTTTTCGGTAAAAAAAATCCACATAAATTTTTGTGAATTTGAAAAGTGAATTTCGGGACACTGCCTATATCGGATGATATCGGAAAAACCGGCTTAAACAAGTCCTAAGGACTACTTATGATTTTTAATCGTCCTCAAATGGTTACCCAAGCAGCGCAAATACAAAAAAACAATCATTTATTTCATTTTTCATAGAACCTAAAAACTGTTTACGATTTCTACGCACCACTACATATATGGATTATGGAAGCGTTTGTTCCAGTTAACTGCATCTGACCAACGTCAGCTGACGCTATTGCAACAATTGGATGAGGCGGCAATGCACTTATACATTGTGGTTCCTGTTAATTACAAGACACGAATCTGGCGCATCTGGCGCACTTGAGTTGTTGCCACACAAAACCTCGGTCGGAATCAAAATCCCCTCGGAATTATTCTTATCCCTTCGGAATTAATCTCTACTTTTATCCAATTATTGGGCTTACATCTGGCATAAGACATGAAATGCTTTCTGACATTACAAATTTCGACAGAATGCTTAACCCGCGAGTTACTGGGGTATATTTCATAACGCGACTTACTGGGGGGGGGGGGGGGGCTATTTTTTGCCCCCCCCCCCCTCTGATCTCCGGAACTACGGGACCGAATGTAAAAATTCCAACAGCATTCGATAGCCCTGGGAAATTATCGAGGGAAACATAATATTGTTGACCTCGTGGTCACCTATGACGTCACAGGTCAGGTCAAGTACAAAATGTTTCACTGTGTCAAAAGGTCTCTATGAATGGAATTGTCGCGCAAAATTGCGATATTAAACGCATAAGCTGTTGATAAATCGGTATGATTCGTGTGTCTGACACTTCTAAGTACCTTTCTAAGCTGTTTATGACCTTGGGTCAGGTCAAGGTCATCCGAGGTCACGAGGTCAAACTGCAGATTACGGTCATTAGGCGTTGTAACACATGTTTATGGGCTTGTTTTCGTCTAGAACGCGAAAAATGACCTTAGAACATTGTTTGTTCCATATAAATAGAAGTAAAAAGCAAAAATGGAAATGCGTTTTTTGTCATAGTAATGCTGTGAGAAGTGGTCGATTTTTGTCATTTAAAGGTCATAACTCGGTCAATTTTAAAGATATCGACTTTAAATTTGGTACACATATTCAACGCATACGTCTCGATCACATATATTCCTTTTTTGGATAATTCTGATTTTTCTTGATTTTTTTTTGTAAAAAAAAAAATGTCTTAGAATTTCTCAAAATTTTGAATTAAAAAAAACCTCAAAAATCCGAGATAGCAGTTTGATAGCCCGGTCTATTGTCAGTAATTTGATTTAATACAATTTAGTTTATCTCAAATATCGTACCTTTGACAGCATTTTCCGCAAACCATTATTTTGCAACAAAAACCGAAGAACATGACGTCACTCTGACGTCATTCCCGGTTGACCTATCATAGCCTTATATTTTTCATTTTGCCAACATGTGTAGAATTGATGTGAGAGAAGTTACTGCAAGTTTGGTGACAATACGGGTGTTCGTTTAGAAGTTATTGCAAAATAACGGGAGGGGGGGGGCAAAAAATAGCCCCCCCAGTAACTCGCGGGTTAGGCAACAAATATCACTATTTATAATTGTTGCACAACGCTGCAATTAATTGATTTTGGTGCGTAGTGGTGAGCGGACTCGTCAAGGTCATTGGCTGGAAGAAAATCGAACTTTGCACGATGATATTGGGCGACTGGGCGCGAATTTCGAAAAACCGACTTCATAGAGTTAATCAGATGCGACTGCTCTTTAACATATCGAATTTTACTTTGAACAGACAGTGTCTCTTTAAGCTCGAATACCAAAATAAGGCTACCGGCCCAAATCCGCGGAGGAAAAAATGGGTGTACCTTTTTGCTACAAAAAGATGCCCTCCCCCCCCCCCCCCACGAAGAGCGTGTATTTGTTAGTAAGTGCGATACTGCAGTGCGCTATTTTAAGCAATTGCCAAAACCTAAACTAACCTAACCTAACCCCGCCATTAAGTCCGATCGAGTAGTAAACAGCCTACGCCATAAGTCCGATCGAGTAGTAAACAGGCCTTCGACATTAATTCCGATCGAGTAGTAAACAGGCCTATTACTACTCGATCGGACTTAATGGCGAATCGGACTTAATGGCGTAGGCCTGTTTACTACTCGATCGGACTTAATGGCGGGGTTAGGTTAGGTTAGGTTAGTTTACATTTTGGCAATCGCTTAAAATAGCGCACTGCAGTATCGCACTTCAAGGCAAGTAGCACACCTATGCATGCACACTACGGTATACGGTCAACTGAACCAGTGACAACTGAACCAGTAAAACTGGGCCAGTAAAACTGGGCCCGTGACAACTGAACCAGTGACAACTGAACCAGGGACAACTGAACCAGTGACAACTGAACCAGTGACAACTGAACCAGTGACAACTGAACCAGTGACAACTGAACCAGTGACAACTGAATTAGTGACAACTGAGCCAATGACAACTGAACCAGTGACAACTGAACCAGTAAAACTGGGCCAGTAAAACTGGGCCAGTGACAACTGAACCAGTGACAACTGAGCCAGGGACAACTGAACTAGTGACAACTGATCCAATGACAACTGAACCAGTAAAACTGGGCCAGTGACAACTGAACCAGTGACAACTGAACCAGGGACAACTGAACCAGTGACAACTGAATCAGTGACAACTGAACCAGGGACAACTGAACCAGGGACAACTAAACCAGGGACAACGGAACCAGGGACACCTGAACCAGTGACAACTGAGCCAGTGACAACTGAACCAGTGAGTGACTGAACCGTCACTGTGACTGAACAGTGACTGCACCGCCACTGGAGTCGGTGGCGGTGTGACTGGAGTCGGTGGCGATGTGACTGGAGTCGGTGGCGATGTGACTGGAGTCGGCGGCGGTGTGACTGGAATCGGTGGCGGTGTGACTGGAGTCGGTGGCGATGTGACTGGAGTCGGTGGTGATGTGACTGGAGTCGGTGCCGGTGTGACTGGAGTCGGTGGCGATGTGACTGGAGTCGGTGGCGGTGTGACTAGAGTCGGTGGCGGTGCTGGGGTGGTGTGACTGGAGTCGGGGACGGTGTGACTAGAGTCGGCAGCGGTGTGTCCGGTCACTAGTTCAGTTATCACTAGTTCAGTTATCACTAGTTCAATTGTCGCCGGTTCAGTTGTCCTGGTTCATTTGTCGCTGGTTCAGTTGTCACTGGTTCAGTTGTCACTGGTTCAGTTGTGCCTGGTTCAGTTATCACTGATTCACTTGTCCCTGGTTCAGTTGTCACTGGTTCAGTTGCCACTGGTTCAGTTGTCACTGGTTCAGTTGTCACTGGTTCAGTTGTCACTGGTTCAGTTGTCACTTGTTCAGTTGCCACTGGTTCAGTTGCCACTGGTTCAGTTGTCACTGGTTCAGTTGTCACTGGTTCAGTTGTCATTGGTTCAGTTGTCCTGGTTCAGTTGTCACTGGTTCAGTTGACATGGAACCGCACACATGCCTGTAACTTAAATTAAATACATTATTTAAAAAAATCACCACTTTAGTCATAGAAAATGCCCCAAAATCCATAACGGATTGTTTTAGATAAAATTAAGAAGATTTATCAAACAGCATGTCGTATCCAAAATAAAATATTTCATTCTTGAAATATTCGGATTGTTTATTTGCTCCAGTTTTGTCACAGCTAGAGTTGAGGAGATCTATCGGTCAGATAATTGCGCCAGTTTTGTCACAGCTAGCAGATAAAGTTGAGGCTCCCAGCTTCCCATAAAGAAAGCCGCAACAATAATATATAACAGGCATCATATATCTATTTTTTGGACTCAATAGATAGCTCATCTTATTCTTCTTAGCGTGAAATAGAACGACTTTGGAATCCCAACATGAAAATAATGACAATATGTTTAGTTCCGCGACCATACAAATTCGTCGTAGCCTATACTCATACAGTAATGTTTATTTAGGCATTCCGTCATATACTTGCGGCTATTACTACCTCTCGTCACTAATATAAAACGAGAGGAATGTGGTCGGAACATACAACGCACACGCACACACACACACACACGCACAACGTCACACAACAGAAGTCACACAATTGCAAGTACACGTTAGTCAAAACAAAATATAAACTTTCATCGAGACATACGGATTAAACCTGTGCCGACCGGCCATCGCTGAGGTGCCGCCTCAGATGGCGACTGAACAGGTACGGAGGGAGCCACGACATATCGGGTGGTAGGGCGTTATACGACGCCCTGCCCCCTGCACTTAAACCGCCTCCTCCCCATTTCGGTGCGGGACCGCGGTACATACAACAGGTGGTCCTGCCGCGTGACAACGTCCAGGTCACGGCCGCGGGCCTCGGCCACAGTGGTGAGATCGGCCGCCAAGACTTCCGGCTCACCGTTACAACGCACCTTGTGCATGAGACACATCATGTGGTATGACGTGAGCTGCTCAGCGTTGAGCCACCCCAGTCGCTTCAGCAAATCAGACACATGATCATACTTTTTGCGGCCGAAAGTTACTTTAGCTGAATAGTTAAGTATTTTTTAATGCGAGAGAGGTTCTGTTTGGTGCCATTGCCGTACACCGAGATACAGTATCTGATTTACGAGACGACCACGGCGTTGACAAGCGCGATAATCATGGCGGGGGGTAGGTGTCTCCGCAGATGTGACAGACCACTCAAAACTCCAAAGCAGCGTTTAGTAATAGTTGAAACGTCAGATGTCCAGTTGAGAGAACGATCAAAGGTGAGGCCGAGGTTTTTTGGTTTCCGAAATGGGGTCATGGTCGCGGAATGTTTCGCGGTCGGAAAAATCATGGTCGCGGAATGTTACTTTGATGTCGGGTGAGGTGCGCAGATTTTGTGGGCTTCCCAAGAGCATCAGTTGGGTCTTAGCGGCGTTAACTTAACTAGCCGTTGCGTGTTAAATTAAAAAGAAGAAAACATTGTAAACATTCCAGGCCGAAATGCAGTCACGTGATTTCCCACACCTGGGAAAACCGTGACTCTGAAGTTCGAGTCTCGTAGGTTCGGGACTGGGAAATCCGTGGCTTTGAGGTTCGAGTCTTAGCGGTTCGGAAGTAAGAAATCCGTGGGTCAGGGATCGGAGTCATTGGCGTCCGAATGATGCTGTCCCATTGAAGCCCGGCTTACACTATACCATTTTGCCAGTAAAACGTGTACAAACGTGACCAGATCGTGTGCAGAAAGTAGGAGAACGGACCCGTTTGCCGCTCTGTCAGTGGAAACCGAGAATTTACCAGCGTTACCACCGCACGTTTCTGGCACGTTCTGCGCACTATTTGGACACTTTTCGCCGTTGTTTATGGCAAGTGTAAACCTGCCTTAACCAATAACTAGACTGTGGTGCTTGCATAAGCTTGGAAGTTAGTAATTTGTGTTCACGGCAGGGGTGTTCCAGTTGACTTAAATTCGAGCCCAACAAGTTCCATCCATCTGTCGTGGCTGTGACGAAGGCTATAGAACATCTGCCGTGACTGTGGCCAAGGCTATAGAACACCTGCCGTGGCTGTGACCAAGGCTATAGAACATCTGCCGTGGCTGTGACCAAGGCTATAGAACATCTGCCGTGGCTGTGACCAACGCTATAGAACATCTGCCGTGGCTGTGACCAAGGCTATAGAACATCTGCCGTGGCTGTGACCAAGGCTATAGAACATCTGCCGTGGCTGTGACCAAGGCTATAGAACATCTGCCGTGGCTGTGACCAAGGCTATAGAACATCTGCCGTGGCTGTGACCAAGGCTATAGAACATCTGCCGTGGCTGTGACCAAGGCTATAGAACATCTGCCGTGGCTGTGACCAAGGCTATAGAACATCTGCCGTGGCTGTGACCAATGCTATAGAACATCTGCCGTGGCTGTGACCAAGGCTATAGAACATCTGCCGTGGCTGTGACCAAGGCTATAGAACATCTGCCGTGGCTGTGACCAAGGCTATAGAACATCTGCTGTGGCTGTGACCAAGGCTATATAACATCTGCCGTGGCTGTGACCAAGGCTATAGAACATCTGCCGTGGCTGTGACCAAGGCTATAGAACATCTGCCGTGGCTGTGACCAAGGCTATAGAACATCTGCCGTGGCTGTGACCAATGCTATAGAACATCTGCCGTGGCTGTGACCAAGGCTATAGAACATCTGCCGTGGCTGTGACCAAGGCTATAGAACATCTGCCGTGGCTGTGACCAAGGCTATAGAACATCTGCTGTGGCTGTGACCAAGGCTATAGAACATCTGCCGTGGCTGTGACCAAGGCTATAGAACATCTGCCGTGGCTGTGACCAAGGCTATAGAACATCTGCCGTGGCTGTGACGTCCGCAGGGCACGGAAATTACCTTTTATTGTCAGATGAGACCGATGTGTGTGAGGGTTCATACTCAGTAGGCTTGGCACTACATGAATGATTCAATCACGATTCATTTTGAAACCTGAACCTGAATCACCGTTTGATTCATGAAGACAAATTGTGAGAATTGATTCTTTTCGATTCAAAGAATAAAAAAAATCGATTCACGTTTGATTCAACATTTAAATATATATATGTTGAATTTATGTCAAATGAATACAAATGGAAACGTTCTTATATATGATAATTAAAACATTGTTACAGCAAAAATATTTCAGCATAAATGAATGTAGCCACTGGGACTGCATTGTATTTACACAATTTACCATGTGCACTTTAATCGTTAAGAATCGTTAAATCTTTTGATTCAATCAGCCTTGATCCCATGCGGGTTTTGATTCGATCGCGATTCATGAATCAAAAGATCTGGTGGTGAATCGATTATTTTTTTTATCCAAGGAATTTTGATTGAACGATTCCAATCGATTCCATCAGAGTCTAATCAATAACTGCAGTCTGGACTCTGGACATAGGATTCTCTTCTCTCGTCACGAAAAGTAAGAAATCAGCAGCTTGGACCAGCATCACCGTCACCGATGGCTGAAGTAATTGGCCGGATATTGGACAGGTCAGAGGAATTACGGGCGTTATGGATTCAGCAGGCAAGGAAGTGTTTCCAGGAAGCAGGCTCATCCTGGAGATGCTGGAATTGACCACACGTAGGAGCGAGCACCGTACCAGCCATGCAGATACAAAAGCCAGCTTCATTGCAGACAGCCAACCCACCCATACCGAGGACCGAGTACAGGTGTCCACAGCTCACACAGCGACAGTGGGAACACGCAGAGGCCAAGTGGCAGTCTCCCGGACAGTGGGAACACACAGAGGCCAAGTGGCAGTCTCCCGGACAGGGTGAACACGCAGAGGCCAAGTGGCAGTCTCCCGGACAGGGTGAACACGCAGAGGCCAAGTGGCAGTCTCCCGGACAGGGTGAACACGCAGAGGCCAAGTGGCAGTCTCCCGGACAGGGTGAACACGCAGAGGCCAAGTGGCAGTCTCCCGGACAGTGGGAACACGCAGAGGCCAAGTGGCAGTCTCCCGGACAGTGGGAACACACAGAGGCCAAGTGGCAGTCTCCCGGACAGGGTGAACACGCAGAGGCCAAGTGGCAGTCTCCCGGACAGTGGGAACACGCAGAGGCCAAGTGGCAGTCTCCCGGACAGGGTGAACACGCAGAGGCCAAGTGGCAGTCTCCCGGACAGTGGGAACACGCAGAGGCCAAGTGGCAGTCTCCCGGACAGGGTGAACACGCAGAGGCCAAGTGGCAGTCTACAGCGACAGTGTGAACACGCAGAGGCCAAGTGGCAGTCTCCCGGACAGTGGGAACACGCAGAGGCCAAGTGGCAGTCTCCCGGACAGTGGGAACACGCAGAGGCCAAGTGGCAGTCTCCCGGACAGGGTGAACACGCAGAGGCCAAGTGGCAGTCTACAGCGACAGTGTGAACACGCAGAGGCC
This sequence comes from Chirona hameri, assembly GCA_036785665.1. Classification (NCBI taxonomy): domain Eukaryota; kingdom Metazoa; phylum Arthropoda; class Thecostraca; order Balanomorpha; family Balanidae; genus Chirona; species Chirona hameri. Next base: position 25,460 of record JAXIVJ010006066.1, on the reverse strand, counting down.
AAGTGGCAGTCTTCCGGACAGGGTGAACACGCAGAGGCCAAGTGGCAGTCTCCCGGACAGTGGGAACACGCAGAGGCCAAGTGGCAGTCTCCCGGACAGTGGGAACACGCAGAGACCAAGTGGCAGTCTCCCGGACAGGGTGAACACGCAGAGGCCAAGTGGCAGTCTACAGCGACAGTGTGAACACGCAGAGGCCAAGTGGCAGTCTTCCGGACAGTGGGAACACGCAGAGACCAAGTGTCAGTCTCCCGGACAGTGTGAACACGCAGAGGCCAAGTGACAGTCTCCCGGACAGTGGGAACACACAGAGGCCAAGTGGCAGTCTCCCGTACAGTGGGAACACGCAGAGGCCAAGTGGCAGTCTCCCGGACAGTATGAACACGCAGAGGCCAAGTGGCAGTCTCCCGGACAGTGGGAACACGCAGAGGCCAAGTGGCAGTCTCCGGACAGTGTGAACACGCAGAGGCCAAGTGGCAGTCTCCCGGACAGTGGGAACACGCAGAGACCAAGTGGCAATCTCCCGGACAGTGGGAACACGCAGAGGCCAAGTGGCAGTCTCCCGGACAGTGGGAACACGCAGAGGCCAAGTGGCAGTCTCCCGGACAGTGTGAACACGCAGAAGCCAAGTGGCAGTCTCCCAGACAGGGTGAACACGTAGAAACCAAGTGACAGTCTACATGACAGTGTAGGAGTCTCTCGCGTGGGAGCGCGACGGACAGGGTAGGAGTCTCTCGCGTGGGAGGGCGACGGACAGGGTAGGAGTCTCTCGCGTAGGAGCGCGACGGACAGGGTAGGTAGGAGTCTCTCGCGTGGGAGGGCGACGGACAGGGTAGGAGTCTCGCGTGGGAGGGCGACGGACAGGGTAGGAGTCTCTCGCGTGGGAGGGCGACGGTCAGGGTAGGAGTCTCTCGCGTGGGAGAGCGACGGACAGGGTAGGAGTCTCCCGCGTGGGAGACTCGTCGCGACGAACCGGTGGCGAGGGCAGAAGCCGGGGACAACGCTGGAGAAGCCGGACCTACCCGACGTCGGGAAGGGAATGGGAGAATATACGTCAGCCGTCACGTGGCTAGACAGGAAGCGCAGAATGCCATTTGAGAGGTTTCACATGGCGTCTTAAGGCAGGCCCTGCAGACTGCTGTGAGGCGCTACACGGCAGTCCATGTATGCACCTGGGTCAGGCTGGAATGCCGGACGCCATGCTGTGACTCCAAATCGCAGTGGACTAATGAGTGTTCGTGCGTCTCCAAAACTGCGAGACTATGCGAAACCATGTCTGTCACGCATGGGAGGTAGCAAAGCGACAGGCATGAGATCCAGTGTCTATATGGCTTGGAAAGTTGCGGAGGCTTATCAAGTGACATGCAAACTGAAAAGTGAAGTTTGAGGGATAGTTAAAATTGATGAGTGATATCAGGCCAGATAAGTTCGACCTCGAGTTACGAGTACGAGCTTAGTAAACTCAGCATATCCTGATCATGAAAGTTGACCCAAGCTGACGAGCAAATCTTTATCCATTTGTTTTAAATCTGAGACGTCCAGTCCCAGCCGGCAACACTGCGAGCGGCCGTGCGGCGGGTTAAGCTGGCCGGAGCGGCCGTCCGGACTCCGGCGGGTAAAGCTGCGTTTCCACCGCTCGGCACCACACTGCGAGCGGCCGTGCGGCGGGTAAAGCTGGCCGGAGCGGCCGTCCGGACTCCGGCGAGTAAAGCTGCGTTTCCGCCGCTCGGCACCACACTGCGGAGTGCGGGCCATGTATCTTCTCGGCTGTTGGCTCACGGTGACCGATCGTCGACGGCGGCCGATTCAGGCCACAAGCCGCCGGCTTTGTAACGCATCTGCTCCTCGCCACAACTCTCCCGCCCCTCCCCAGCTGGCTTAGTAGCACACCTGGCTTCCATTCCCCGCCCCAGCTGGCTTAGTAACACACCTGCCTTCCATTCCCCGCCCCAGCTGGCTTAGTAACACACCTGCCTTCCATTCCCCGCCCCAGCTGGCTTAGTAACACACCTGCCTTCCATTCCCCGCCCCTCCCCAGCTGGCTTAGTAACACACCTGCCTTCCATTCCCCGCCCCTCCCCGGCTGGCTTAGTAACACACCTGCCTTCCATTCCCCGCCCCTCCCTGGCTGGCTTAGCAACACACCTGCCTTCCATTCCCCGCCCCTCCCCAGCTGGCTTAGTAACACACCTGCCTTCCATTCCCCGCCCCTCCCCAGCTGGCTTAGTAACGCACCTGGCTTCCATTCCCCGCCCCTCCCCGGCTGGCTTAGTAACACACCTGCCTTCCATTCCCCGCCCTTCCCCGGCTGGCTTAGTAACACACCTGCCTTCCATTCCCCGCCCCTCCCCAGCTGGCTTAGTAACACACCTGCCTTCCATTCCCGCCCCTCCCCAGCTGGCTTAGTAACGCACCTGACTTCCATTCCCCGCCCCTCCCCAGCTGGCTTAGTAACACACCTGCCTTCCATTCCCCGCCCCTCCCCAGCTGGCTTAGTAACACACCTGACTTCCATTCCCCGCCCCTCCCCAGCTGGCTTAGTAACACACCTGCCTTCCATTCCCCGCCCCTCCCCAGCTGGCTTAGTAACGCACCTGACTTCCATTCCCCGCCCCTCCCCAGCTGGCTTAGTAACACACCTGGCTTCCATTCCCCGCCCCTCCCCAGCTGGCTTAGTAACACACCTGCCTTCCATTCCCCGCCCCTCCCCAGCTGGCTTAGTAACGCACCTGCCTTCCATTCCCCGCCCCTCCCCAGCTGGCTTAGTAACACACCTGCCTTCCATTCCCCGCCCCAGCTGGCTTAGTAACACACCTGCCTTCCATTCCCCGCCCCTCCCCAGCTGGCTTAGTAACGCACCTGGCTTTCATTCCCCGCCCCTCCCCAGCTGGCTTAGTAACACACCTGGCTTCCATTCCCCGCCCCTCCCCGGCTGGCTTAGTAACACACCTGCCTTCCATTCCCCGCCCCTCCCCAGCTGGCTTAGTAACACACCTGCCTTCCATTCCCGCCCCTCCCCAGCTGGCTTAGTAACACACCTGGCTTCCATTCCCCGCCCCTCCCCAGCTGGCTTAGTAACACACCTGCCTTCCATTCCCCGCCCCTCCCCAGCTGGCTTAGTAACGCACCTGCCTTCCATTCCCCGCCCCTCCCCAGCTGGCTTAGTAACACACCTGCCTTCCATTCCCCGCCCCAGCTGGCTTAGTAACACACCTGCCTTCCATTCCCCGCCCCTCCCCAGCTGGCTTAGTAACACACCTGCCTTCCATTCCCCGCCCCTCCCAAGCTGGCTTAGTAACACACCTGCCTTCCATTCCCCGCCCCTCCCCAGCTGGCTTAGTAACGCACCTGCCTTCCATTCCCCGCCCCTCCCCAGCTGGCTTAGTAACACACCTGCCTTCCATTCCCCGCCCCTCCCAAGCTGGCTTAGTAACACACCTGCCTTCCATTCCCCGCCCCTCCCCAGCTGGCTTAGTAACGCACCTGCCTTCCATTCCCCGCCCCTCCCCAGCTGGCTTAGTAACACACCTGCCTTCCATTCCCCGCCCCTCCCCAGCTGGCTTAGTAACACACCTGCCTTCCATTCCCCGCCCCTCCCCGGCTGGCTTAGTAACGCACCTGCCTTCCATTCCCCGCCCCTCCCCAGCTGGCTTAGTAACGCACCTGCCTTCCATTCCCCGCCCCTCCCCCAGCTGGCTTAGTAACACACCTGCCTTCCATTCCCCGCCCCTCCCCAGCTGGCTTAGTAACGCACCTGCCTTCCATTCCCCGCCCCTCCCCAGCTGGCTTAGTAACACACCTGCCTTCCATTCCCCGCACCTCCCCAGCTGGCTTAGTAACACACCTGCCTTCCATTCCCCGCCCCTCCCCAGCTGGCTTAGTAACACACCTGCCTTCCATTCCCCGCCCCTCCCCGGCTGGCTTAGTAACGCACCTGCCTTCCATTCCCCGCCCCTCCCCCAGCTGGCTTAGTAACACACCTGCCTTCCATTCCCCGCCCCTCCCCAGCTGGCTTAGTAACGCACCTGCCTTCCATTCCCCGCCCCGCCCCAGCTGGCTTAGTAACGCACCTGGCTTCCATTCCCCGCCCCTCCCCAGCTGGCTTAGTAACGCACCTGACTTCCATTCCCCGCCCCTCCCCAGCTGGCTTAGTAACACACCTGGCTTCCATTCCCCGCCCCTCCCCAGCTGGCTTAGTAACACACCTGGCTTCCATTCCCCGCCCCTCCCCAGCTGGCTTAGTACGCACCTGCCTTCCATTCCCCGCCCCTCCCCAGCTGGCTTAGTAACACACCTGGCTTCCATTCCCCGCCCCTCCCCAGCTGGCTTAGTAACACACCTGGCTTCCATTCCCCGCCCCTCCCCTCCCCAGCTGGCTTAGTAACGCACCTGACTTCCATTCCCCGCCCCTCCCCAGCTGGCTTAGTAACACACCTGCCTTCCATTCCCCGCCCCTCCCCAGCTGGCTTAGTAACACACCTGCCTTCCATTCCCCGCCCCTCCCCAGCTGGCTTAGTAACGCACCTGGCTTCCATTCCCCGCCCCTCCCCAGCTGGCTTAGTAACGCACCTGGCTTCCATTCCCCGCCCCTCCCCAGCTGGCTTAGTAACACACCTGCCTTCCATTCCCCGCCCCTCCCCCAGCTGGCTTAGTAACACACCTGCCTTCCATTCCCCGCCCCTCCCCAGCTGGCTTAGTAACACACCTGCCTTCCATTCCCCGCCCCAGCTGGCTTAGTAACACACCTGCCTTCCATTCCCCGCCCCGCCCAGCTGGCTTAGTAACACACCTGCCTTCCATTCCCCGCCCCTCCCCAGCTGGCTTAGTAACACACCTGCCTTCCATTCCCCGCCCCTCCCCGGCTGGCTTAGTAACGCACCTGCCTTCCATTCCCCGCCCCTCCCCAGCTGGCTTAGTAACGCACCTGCCTTCCATTCCCCGCCCCTCCCCCAGCTGGCTTAGTAACACACCTGCCTTCCATTCCCCGCCCCTCCCCAGCTGGCTTAGTAACACACCTGCCTTCCATTCCCGCCCCTCCCCAGCTGGCTTAGTAACACACCTGCCTTCCATTCCCCGCCCCTCCCCAGCTGGCTTAGTAACACACCTGCCTTCCATTCCCCGCCCCAGATGGCTTAGTAACACACCTGCCTTCCATTCCCCGCCCCTCCCCAGCTGGCTTAGTAACACACCTGCCTTCCATTCCCCGCCCCTCCCCAGCTGGCTTAGTAACACACCTGCCTTCCATTCCCGCCCCTCCCCAGCTGGCTTAGTAACACACCTGCCTTCCATTCCCCGCCCCTCCCCAGCTGGCTTAGTAACACACCTGCCTTCCATTCCCCGCCCCAGCTGGCTTAGTAACACACCTGCCTTCCATTCCCCGCCCCTCCCCAGCTGGCTTAGTAACACACCTGCCTTCCATTCCCCGCCCCTCCCCGGCTGGCTTAGTAACGCACCTGCCTTCCATTCCCCGCCCCTCCCCAGCTGGCTTAGTAACACACCTGCCTTTCATTCCCCGCCCCTCCCCAGCTGGCTTAGTAACACACCTGCCTTCCATTCCCCGCCCTTCCCCGGCTGGCTTAGTAACGCACCTGCCTTCCATTCCCCGCCCCTCCCCAGCTGGCTTAGTAACACACCTGCCTTCCATTCCCCGCCCCTCCCCAGCTGGCTTAGTAACACACCTGCCTTCCATTCCCCGCCCCTCCCCAGCTGGCTTAGTAACACACCTGCCTTCCATTCCCCGCCCCTCCCCGGCTGGCTTAGTAACGCACCTGCCTTCCATTCCCCGCCCCTCCCCAGCTGGCTTAGTAACACACCTGCCTTCCATTCCCCGCCCCTCCCCCAGCTGGCTTAGTAACGCACCTGGCTTCCATTCCCGCCCCTCCCCAGCTGGCTTAGTAACACACCTGCCTTCCATTCCCCGCCCCTCCCCGGCTGGCTTAGTAACGCACCTGCCTTCCATTCCCCGCCCCTCCCCAGCTGGCTTAGTAACACACCTGCCTTCCATTCCCCGCCCCTCCCCGGCTGGCTTAGTAACGCACCTGCCTTCCATTCCCCGCCCCTCCCCAGCTGGCTTAGTAACACACCTGCCTTCCATTCTCCGCCCCTCCCCAGCTGGCTTAGTAACACACCTGCCTTCCATTCCCCGCCCCTCCCCAGCTGGCTTAGTAACACACCTGCCTTCCATTCCCCGCCCCTCCCCGGCTGGCTTAGTAACGCACCTGCCTTCCATTCCCCGCCCCTCCCCAGCTGGCTTAGTAACACACCTGCCTTCCATTCCCCGCCCCTCCCCGGCTGGCTTAGTAACGCACCTGCCTTCCATTCCCCGCCCCTCCCCAGCTGGCTTAGTAACACACCTGCCTTCCATTCCCCGCCCCTCCCCAGCTGGCTTAGTAACGCACCTGGCTTCCATTCCCCGCCCCTCCCCAGCTGGCTTAGTAACACACCTGCCTTCCATTCCCCGCCCCTCCCCGGCTGGCTTAGTAACACACCTGCCTTCCATTCCCCGCCCCTCCCCAGCTGGCTTAGTAACACACCTGCCTTCCATTCCCCGCCCCTCCCCGGCTGGCTTAGTAACGCACCTGCCTTCCATTCCCCGCCCCTCCCCCAGCTGGCTTAGTAACACACCTGCCTTCCATTCCCCGCCCCTCCCCAGCTGGCTTAGTAACACACCTGCCTTCCATCCCCGCCCCTCCCCAGCTGGCTTAGTAACGCACCTGGCTTCCATTCCCCGCCCCTCCCCAGCTGGCTTAGTAACACATCTGCCTTCCATTCCCCGCCCCTCCCCAGCTGGCTTAGTAGCACACCTGGGGCATTTCATGACAGATCGACCAAGTCATAACCCATACATATCAGATTTAGATAAAACTACGTTTCGGGTGTTATCTGGACCGTATATTTGGAATATTGACCTTTGTATGTATTTATCTGCATTTGTCTGTGACACATGTATGGTATCAAATTGATCGTGCCTCAATTTAAAAACGAAATAATAACTTTTCTGTTTCAAAAATTAAATTTGGGGAAATAAAAAATATGTACTTACATATGGTGACGAACAGTATCTCTGGTTTGAATCTGGTATTATCTGGTACCATCACTATCTCTGGTTTGAATGTTTATTCGTAAACAAGTCATAGGGCCAGAAATGAAGTAAGTGCGCCAAGAAGCGAGACAACGTCCCTGAATGATCAATGAAACAAATCGCCGACACGTAAATAGGTCGCCGTTGGGTGCATAAGTGAACTTCCGATTTCATAGCCAGTTTTTCTAATGTGATGAGATGCCAGTTTTTCCAAAATTATATTTAACGTATTATGAGAACCGTAACTGAGTTTGATAATGATTTTCGTTACAAATGTCACATGGAAGTGCACTAAAAACCTAATCGATTGTGTGACGCAAAAGTCACGTAACTTGGCGCACTCACATTTGCATGCCACTTATTGTCGTGGTGGCCAAACGACCAAGAGGAAGCTCATGACGTCACGTGAAATATTCCACGCCCTCCGAACGCACCATATATCATCACGTTATCTAATGATCATCACTGAATGGAATAGGTTGTCACATGATTTGAAGGGCCTGCACCCTCCTAATCCACATACAAAATCACGAATTTTAACTGAAAACATTACGAAATCACGTGACCTGACCTGAGGTCGCATGTCAAAATTTGCAAATTCTAGATGATAATTTTCCCAAAATTACATTACATTAATTTGTGGTTAATGGCGATTCTGATGGTTACCGAGCGGGCGTGAAGCGCCCGTGAGGTTTCTCGTCAACTTACTAGACAAATTTACATTTGACCCGGCCCGACACGTCCGACCCGGCCCGACCCGGCCCGAACCGGCCCGACACGGCCGTACATACGCTTTTCGGAAGCTAATAACTTTGCAACCACTGCTCCGATTGAGATCGGGTTTTCACCATCGGGATAAGTCCATCAAAACAATTTTGTTTTTAGTATGGTGCGTTCTGATAGGGGTGATATCACAACGCGTGGCACACGCAAACGTCGAAATGAACAAAAATCGTTATTGATAAAAAAGGCTTTATTGATCTAATACCAGTAAAACACCTTAATCGGCGGTAACCGAGCGGTATCTGTTGCTTCCCAAGGTAACTTAATAACTCTTGGGACATTGTATTAATAGTTCCTCATGAGTCTCCTTTCTCGGAATCCGCCAAAGGATACGACCTGAGCGCTGCATCTTCATCGGTAGCTATTAATGGTCTTAGATCAATAAAGCCTTTTTTATCAATAACGATTTTTGTTCATTTCGACGTTTAGCGTGTGCCACGCGCTTGTGATATCACCCTATCAGAACAGCACCATACCTAAAACAAAATTGTTTTGATGGACTTATCCCGATGGTGAAAACCCGATCTCAATCGGAGCAGTGGTTGCAAAGTTATTAGCTTCCGAAAAGCGTCTGTACGGCCGTGTCGGGCCGGTGGTCGGGGGCCGGGTCGGGGGGGCCGGGTCAAATGTAAATTTGTCTAGTAAGTTGACGAGAAACCTCACGGGCGCTTCGCGCCCGCTCCGGTAATTAATTTATACGATGAAGCATGCAGTGCTCAGAACGTACTCCTTTCGGCGGATTCGAGAAAGGAGATCATGAACAAACGCCTTTGCCACACCGCGCCCGCTCGGTCCTCGCCCCAAAAAGGCGTTTTACTGGTATAGAGTTTATATAATTATAATTATTTATATGAGAGATATCGCCCGCTGAAAATGAGGCCTTTGCACGACATTGAAAAGATGCCTGAGGCTATAACTCGAAAACCATTCGACGGACGGGGCTGCAAATTTCACAGTGTGAATCTACGGCCCCGACACATAGTTTCATCGAAATATGAGAAGTAGGCTGTTATGGCTTGGTCGATCTGACGTGGACTGCACCGGGTGACCTTGAGGTCACGGAGCGGCTACAGGCTACTCATGCTACTCATGTTATATATAATTGAAAGCAGGTCGATGAGATAAACATAATGCCGTTTAATTGAGCTCTTAGCACAATTACGTGCAAAGTTATTACCAAAGACGCACGGTGACCATTATTTTCCCAAATACAAAATATAAATGCAATATGCAGATAAAAACTATCTCCAATTTTTTTTTAAACATCGAAGGCTGTTGCATCAAAGTCGATTATGCATCGAAAATTCCGAATTTTAAAAGGCCATATTATAAAATTAAGAAATTTGACCTGAGATCACGTGTTGAAATTACACAATTTTCGAATTTGCAAAAAAATATTATATCATATTAATATATAATTCTTGATGAATCTGATGATATATAGGTTTATATGACTCGCATGATTTACATGGGAGATATTACCCGCTGAAAATTAGAGTTTTGCTTGACATTACAAAGTTTCCCGAGGCTGTAACTCGAAAACAGTTCGACGGACGGGACTGAAAAGTTCACAGCGTGAATCTACAGCCCAGATAACCCTCGACACGTAGTTTTATCGAAATTTGAAAAATAGGGTGTTATATCGAGTTTTTTGGGGGTGTCGATCTGTCCTGGAATGCCCCACCTGCCTTCCATTCCCCCGGCCCCTCTCCTTCCGGCTCTGTATTATCCATAACGTGTAGACACCTACACGTTTCTGCGCTATCTGCCTCCTAACCACTACGCAACATAATCCATGAGACGCAATAATGTTGCACAGCACACAGAAATTCTGGCCGGAGCCGGGCGAAATGACATTACGCCGGGCGAATGCACAATTCGGTATCTCTCATTCTTTCCGTAGGCGATCATGGTGTCCGATTAGAATAGCCGGTCGCGCGAAAGGTCAGGCCACATTGCTGTAACTATAACTAGCCGAAGCAGCCCCCAGCGTGACCGGCAGAATCTTAACCCGCGCCGTGCCGGTGCTCGGCCCCACCTTCGCCGTGCCGGACGGGGGGGGGGGGGGGGGGGGGGGGGCGTTTCGACGCCCCCCTAGAAATCGGCTCCTATGGGATGTAGACAAAAACCGAAAACACCGTTCGAAAGCTCGTCAAAAAACATTTGACCATTTCAGACATTTTGTTTATCAGGTTAATATTGAGCTCACCAGAGGTCATCAAAGGTCAGATTTTTCAGTTTCAGGACTTTGCTCCAGAAACCCCCAAATATCTCGGGAACTATGATAGCCAGGAACAAACGGAAACAAAGTAATCGAAAGCTCTTGCAAAATGTAATCGCCAGCTGATCCTCAAATTTTAGCTGAGGTCAATAGTTTAATCTCCAGAGGTCATCAAAGGTCAAAAAGGCTATTTTTGCCAAACTGTTCTTCACAAATACCTGCTTATCTAATAAAGATAAGGAAATAATTTCGACACCATCGTGTTTGCCTCTTCAAGGCCCTTCGAATCATGCTCATGATGACCAGGTTAAGTCAACATATAACTTTGACCTCAGGTCAAGGTCAAGTGGTGACCCAATTAAGTCATGTTGCATATTGGGAGACGTAACTCGGCGAGAAAAACACATTGGTGCCGGTTGCACTTATCTATCTGGATTTTGTCGAGAGTTATTGAAAAAGTGTTGGTGACCTCGGATGACCTCAGCTGACCCTGTAGCGGTCACTGAACAAAAATTACACATGGGTCTTCAAGAATGGCATATGAAAACATGATCCAGAAGGAATTGGGCTGATATCATGCGTACCCTCAGAAAAGGAAGCATTTGAATATTTCCCCATCGACTTATAATGGGGAGTTCACGAAATTGATCCGACCTTAGGTCACCGATATAACACAAAATCCGAGATAGACGAATTGTAGGTACCTATGACCTTATGAAGTCCTGTAAGCACGAAGTCGATCGGCGAAAAACTGTGGCTGTGGTTCGACCGGAAACTTTTTGGAGGTGGGGTCACGTGACCTGGCCGACCTGAGATGACCCGAGGTCAAGAATTTAACACTATGTGGGTAATTGATGCTCGAACACCTGTGACAAAAAAAGGCGGCGGTGCACGCCGCCGTTCTTCCGCTATCTTCGAAAAACCTTAGGGGGCGTCTAAACGCCCCCCCCCCCCCGGCACGGCGCGGGTTAAGTCGGCTAGCTCGCGCTTCCCGGTGTCAAATGACGTCATCGATATACCACGGCCAGTGCAGCAGTATTAGTTAAAAACAGTGTATCAATGTCTATGGTTACCCGCTGCTATGAATTACATGCTCCGTTAAACAAATCGGGAGTGTTCTATGAAAAAGTCACAGGTTAAGGCCGACTAATCAGCGATGATAATAATGGTTTAGTAATAAAATCATGCATCCCAAATATCCGAACAATCTGAAACAATTAATATCAATACTCCACTGTGAATGGACAAGGAAATGGCCTTTTCCTGAAACCACCTGAAAATGATCCCCGTCAGCGAAGTATTCACATTCACAATGCATTTCACCGTGTGAGAACACCTGTGGTTGTAGCTCGAGCTGTCTCATAATGTCAATAGTCGAGACGTGACGCCCAGCCGTCTCCTCGTGAGTCACGTGTCGTAAGTCACATGTAGAGAGCCACTTGTCATGAGTCTCGAGCAGCCGTCGACCGCGCCAGGGGGAGGGGAGCAGTCCGACGTACTCGGCAGTCGGCACCGACCCAACACAGATAGAACTATGGCAGCAGCTTGCTGCATAACTTCGGAGACAAATTAATACATGCTACTTTAAGGTCGTAGATTAGGGGCGCTTGCATTGAAAGTCCTAGAACCACCTGAGGTCCTCGGAAATGGCAGTAGAAAATTCTCACTCTGGGTTGCTTTTCATGATATGAATTCAAATGTCTGAGGAATATTGTGGCTCGCATTTGCTGATTTCCTCACATCCGGCTGTCGGGGTCGATCTGGGCACTGTTGTGAATTTCTGATCGGGCATTACGGTGTGACGGGTCTGAGAGTCACTCCCTCCCCCCACACCACCGAGCAGCTAAAGCAGCCGCTGCCCCAGCTACAGCTACCGCCCCCGCCCCCGCCCACACCGCCTCCGCCGCTGCCGCCCCCGCCACCCCCGCCGCCGCCGGCACACAACCGTCATCCCGGCTGGTTATTCCGTGCGGGGAAGAGCAAATGCCAAACGATCAGCGTTCGTTCTGGGCATAGAAGAATGACTTTCATCAAGTCATGCGCTAAAGGTGTAATAGGCTGCATTCGTTCGTAGTTTGACGGATATTGTCCACCATTAAAGGGAATGTTTCACCTTTGTATTAGTTTTAAACTGAGATAGCCACTATCTTGGGCCGTTATTTAAATGTCTAAATTACTAAGGTAATTTTCCCCAAAATTTTACCGTTTTTAAGCAATTTAATTTACCATTTGCAAAATGACTCCAGGCTGGTGCAGCCGCTGATTGGCTGACAGATACTTTTCAGCCAATCCCACTTTGTCAGCCAATCAGCGGCGGTCTATAGCACAATATGACGTCATCAAATCAAATATTAAAAACTTAATTTTTAGAAGTTAAGTGAGATTTTCGAGAAAACAAATATCACCATCGTTTTCAGCTGAGATATCTTGCTTCATATTTTTCACTACAACCGGCGTATATTTGACAACTTCCAGAAAGGCGAAACATTCCCTTTAAAGGGAGATAATCACCTTTTCCCACAAAAGTTGAGTTAGCACCTGAAATTGATAGACAAGGCCAACATATGATATACATTCATCACATTTTGCATATAAACATTCCTACCGAAAGGTATTGGCAGTTTCCTACCGATAAGCGATCCACGCTTATATCGGTCGGTACTCAGAAAGTACTCGGTAGCGAATTCAGTAAATTAGCCTCCCTACGCATTGCTATTTATCATGAAGGTATGCAATATGTTTCCTGCACTTTATCTTTTACGAATATGTGGCACAAATTTATAAACAATAAACAATCATTTGGAAAAAAGCGCATTGACATCGGCAGTTTAGCTTGGCACCAGCCGACCGGTGCCAAGCTAAGCTACGGCGACGTATTTAGTATCGACCATTTGTTTACAAGTGCCCATTCAACAACGTTGAAAATATTGATGCAAAAGCGCTTTCCAATAGTGGAGGGAAAATACCGATAATTAATTTTCCCAAACTTCCAACTTTGAATAAGGCAATAATTTTATTTAATTCTTAAATTTAGATAACAACATTTTAACACCATAACGGTAGCCAAATAAATTGTTGCTAACCAAATCAAAAGGTGATTATCTCCCTTTAAGCAATGCCAGTCAGTTGGCTACCAACCGCAGAGCAGCTCCGATTCTATATCCGGTCCACAGCCGACAACTTGGAAACTGCCGACTCGTCTGGGATAATTTGACAGTGAATGGCTGCAGACTGCAGACTACCGCAGGCACTAGCGGTGAGAAGGATGATATGACGCCCTGCAGTATGTATGAATCGCCGTACTTTCCAAGTAGCGGTGAGAAGGATGATATGACGCCCTGCAGTATGTATGAATCGCCGTACTTTCCAAGTGAGGTCTGCAGGAGCCGAGCTCTGGCAAATTCGCCGCTCATTTAGCGATGGTTAAACGATAAATCGGCAAAATATTTCGCTGCATGCAGCCGAACCATAGGCGTACCCAGGGGGGGGGGGGGGGGCTGAGGCCCTGAAGGGGGGGGGGGGGGGTGAGGCTGAGGCTGAGGCCCTGAAGTACGTGCCCCCTTTGGTAAAAACAAAGATTTTTTATTTATTTTTAGAGGATTTTTTTTGTGTGAAAATATGCCCCTCTAAAAATATAGTGGGCCATATCCGGTGAGTTTTTTTTTTGGTTGGGGGTACATTATGCCCCCTAAGCAAAAATTGCCCCTCCTGGAGAGAATACTGGGTACGCCACTGAACCGAGCTGAGTACAGTCAATCCGTGGTTAGTCACAGTCTTGTCATTGTTCGTCAATAGCCGCGATCAAGGTACAATACCTTCAGTTTGTCGCGGACGCAGTCCAACGGTGTCAGTTCCTATCGATCGCTTCGAATCGTCATCAGCTGTTATTATGGGGCTGTTCCAGCGCCCTCAACCGGAAGAGGTTTTCATCCCACCGGTTAAGACGCGGTGGAACGAGCAGGGAACGGACGGTGGATATTTCCAATGTAAACAGCATGGACAGCGCGCCACTAATGCGCGACAGTGCGCCAGAACTGTCGTCACGTAACGTTACAGGGAATAGTTCACCTTCAACATGGGTTTTGAACTGAGATAGCAGTTGTGTAGCCCGTGTTGGGAAACCCCTATCTGCAAGTTTTCTTGACTGAAAAGACTCTCCAGCCGAATATATATATTTTTTTTTGGCGAAGGAATGCTGTGCTGACGAAAGACTGCGGGGCTGACGATGCCCGGGCAGAGGCTATACAATCAGCCAATCAGCTTGCAGCTGGTGTTAGCAAGCGAACCGCCGGCCGCCGGTTGGCACTCCTATAATGTGAGTCTATCCTTACTTAATCAGATTACTTTCGAATCTGATTGGCTGATCCATTTTTTTAATTCACGTGACGTGAGGACCCTGGCGCAGAGAGTATGTATATAGTTTTGATAAACAATAATAATTTACGACCTTCTGTCCTGAATCAGCGCGATGTATGGCCATTTTTGACAATATACAAATTAATTGTATTTCAAAATATAATCAAATCGTGTTTGTAAAAAATGTTCCAAGGTGAACTATTTCCTTTAACTTTCCTCCACCAACCCCAACCTTTCGTCGAGCGGTGGAGGCGGCTCAACCGGTAGAGGTTGGTGGAGGCTCAACCGATTTTAGTTGAGGCGCGGGCACGATCGGTGGAGAAAATGAAGCCCCAACCTAATCCGGTTGAGGGCACTGGAACAGCCCCTATACCTCATTCCATTCCAAGCTTGCGGTCGAAGCGCCCTCAGCAGTTAACACGTGAATGGAAAACACAAATCAAGACCAATTTTGGCAGAGTAATTCAGGCGAAAACCGGCCGGTTGGCTCCGGTGCTCCGGTCAGTTCCGACCGGCCGTGCCCGTTTCGGCTCAGTTTGCCTGCCGTCCAACTGAACAAAGTGAAGTGACTTAACGTACTCTGAAATGCTGTTTGCCTTCCTTCACGGTCATACCCGTCTTGCTTATACAATGTCAAGCTGTATTTCGTGAATACATATCAAGACAAGATGGAAAAAAATAACTCAATTTATTTCATATAATTAATAAAAGTCTTCCATATTATATTTACACATTGTTCGCCTACCATAGCCATTGGACATTTAGCTAAGAATCAGAGTTTATGTTAAAAAACTGCATTCTTATCAATCGAACATTGGCCAATGGCCATTGGGCCATTGGGCCATTGGGTATCAGGTAGTTTGAGAGAACTAAATATACCTAACATGTCATGCATTTGGTTATGCAATACACAAAATGATCCGTTATCGCACATAATTTCCCACCCATCTCATTAACTCGAGTGTACCCTGCATTCTGTTGAATGGCCACCAACTCGCCTGGGTCAAGGAATTTAAATATCTGGGTCATGTAGTGCGCTGTGACATGAGGGATGTTGCTGACATGAGACGAGTGAAGCGTTCCATGTATTATAGTGTAAATATGCTGTGTGCGAAATTAGGATATGCTGATAGACCAGTACTCCTGCAACTTTTTAGAGCTCACTGTATGCATATGTATGGCTGCGAGCTCTGGAATGCTGCAGGAGAGAAACGAGCTTTTAGACAATTATGTGTGGCATATCATTCTTGTATAAAGAAATTGCTTCAGTTACCTCGTTGGGTAAGAAATCATGAATTATGCCATGATGTAAATATGCTGCCCTGTCACATGCTGGTTGCAAACAGGCAGCTATGCTTTTGGAAAAGGCTCCATTGTAGCGAGAATCGCATTGTCACGTGTGCACTCAATGCCAATGGGGGTAATGGACTCCTTGCTGCCAGCCATTATCAGCTAAGACAGGATTATGCTATCATGCATTAGACCTAGCATCAACAGGAAAAGCTGCCGTACGGAATATGTTTAGTGCTTTGCTCAACCGCATAGTTGCTGAAAGGCAGATGTAAGCAGTGACCGTATGATGACTGAATGATTGTTATGTTATGTACCACTCTATGTGTGTGTGAAATAAATGTTATTATTAGTATTATTATTATTATAATCCTGAATCCGAAATCGCACATGTCACGTGGTGCAGGTGTCGGAAGTCATCCAACATTGCGAAATGGGGGGCTTGACACTCAGGATCAGGAAGTTTCGCTCTGAGCCTGTTAGTCTCCCTTCTATCGTACCTTCTTTGACGATAGCCTGTTAGTCTCCCTTGTATCGTACCTTCTTTGACGATAGCCTGTTAGTCTCCCTTGTATCGTACCTTCTTTGACGATAGCCTGTTAGTCTCCCTTGTATCGTACCTTCTTTGACGATAGCCTGTTAGTCTCCCTTGTATCGTACCTTCTTTGACGATAGCCTGTTAGTCTCCCTTGTATCGTACCTTCTTTGACGACAGCTTGCACCGTTCTCTGAGACAGGCCAGTCGCGTTACTGGCTTATTTTCCGACGTTCATAAAGCGGGCATTTGAGTCTGATGTTCTAAGATGTTCATATTTCCTTTCCGTGAAGAATATGTGAACATTATGTATCAGTCGCCTGGCGTGCACGACTCCAGGCGACCGCCTGGAACCGTATACTGCTTAGAAAGCTTTTATATAAACAAATGCTTAAAAATATCATAAATATCGTCACGAAAATATTATACATATTGCGAACAACAACATATGGCTTTGGACTTGCCCAAGACTTGCCCAAGGCGGCCTTGCCCAAAGCCTATATGCGGCCTTGACTTGCCGGAATTTTTGCATCGATTGGTACCTAAAATTTCGCTTGGGATTACTCGCATGCTGTTATTATTAAAGCGCCTCGACCACAAGCTTGGAATGGGACGAGGTATAGTGGTTATAACGTTGGGCCTTTCGGACATTCTAACGTCAGCTCTATCAGCTCTGTTATTGTTTTTTTTGGGGGGGGGGGGTGAGCTATCATCGCGAACATTGGATAGATAAATTCTACCAAAACCAGTCAGCCATCGGTGCAGCTCTGGAGTTACAGACACATATGACTGAAGTCTGACTTCGGGAATCCCCCTCAATAGAAGAGCCAGCCTTCGATCATCCTAGACAGAATAGGATGCACTAAACTAACTAAAGCCACACCGAATCAACTAACTAAGCGCGGAGATCTGCCGGGGTTCAAACAGCTGAGTCCGCCCCGCGTCCGCCCCGCGTCTGACCCCGCGGCCGGACCCAGAGACAATCTCCCACCGCCGGACACGAGACGACCAACAAGAGGGCAACACGACTGAAGTACGACAGCCGCAACCCCGCGGCCGGACCCAGAGACAATCTCCCACCGCCGGACACGAGACGACCACCGAGACGGCAACACGACTGAAGTACGACAGCCGCAACCCCGCGGCCGAACCCAGAGACAATCTCCCACCGCCGCACACGAGACGACCCAACGGGACGGCAACAGGACTGAAGTACGACTGCCGCAACTTTTGGTCAGGAGAGATAGGATGGTTTGGTTCTGGCGATTATTGCCGGGTCGAACACCACTACCAGCGCCGCGGCAGCGTTGACAGCTCTCAGCGTTGACAGCTCTCAGCGTTGACAGCGTTGACAGCGTTGACGCGTTGACAGCTCGCTATTCACCGGCACCGTGCGGTTGTCGGACAGCACGGCCTGCGTAGCTGCACATGTGCATGTGGCCGCCACATGCACATGTGCAGCTGTGGCGTGTACCTTGGGTGCGGTGCATGACTTCGAGTGAAGTCCCAAGCACTGATGTTCAGCAAAAATAATCGTTGTCGGTATAAACCAGAATATCTTTTCCCTTCAGGATTTCTAGCATCAATCTTCCTCAAAGAGACGACATAACATCTGGTGTAAGGTTGTTTCCGTCACTTGTGACTGGTCTTCATTTGGAGGTTTACTTACCAAAGTTTATGAGCTACCGACCTCATGATGCTGATCCCCAGCCATTTCTCTCTACTGACCGTGTTGACTTGATTACACAGCGATGTGATAAGTGGCCTTCAAACTAAACACGGTACCTAGCTCTGCCGTGCATGCTCATATATTTCTGGTTTTGCTCACTTCTCTGCGTACGATAATGAAGTATTTACAACTAATCGTTGACACATTAGGCACACACCAAGTCTGTGAGATCTCGGAACTCACAGTGCTTGGTTGTCATTTTTGTGAGCACAGCGGACACACTCGCGAAGGTACCGGCCTGGCGATTTTCGGCCGTGGCGCAGAGCCTGTAGCGGTGACGCGACGTCGGGCAGATTATAGGGAGCGGCTGGTCGGCACGGAGTGGTTACCGCACCGCACCATGTGATCGCCGGCGCACACATCTTGTCCGGGGAACGACGTGGCGGCCGGCGGCTCAGCGACAGAGACGGGCCGCCGGCAGAATGATGAAAACACGGCGGGAAATTGGCATACAATTTTGCAACAGAGAAAACAACGAACCAATATGTAATGCTCCGAAGTTCGTGACAAAGGACGAGCGTGCCCGACAGACTGGACTCGGTCGGGCCAGCCGCTCACGCCATCCGTCGACGTCCCCCCCCCCCCCCCCCGCCCCCGCCCCCCCCCCCCCCGGACAGCCCAGTCAGCCACAAGTGGCGAGCGCCTAAGCGTCTGGTAATCCCCTGCCAGAGGAAGTCACTCAGAGATATCGGCCAATTCAGACAAATGGTTGGAAGGAAATGTTCCCTAAAACGGCCGCTGGGGCTGCATATGATTTCGGTTTGCTATACAAGTGCGCTTAATTTGAATGGCTCATAACCCAAAAACTTACGTGGAACTTATCTTATTTGAACAGCAATGTTTGAATAGGTTTCGCCTGTGTCCGGTACTTGTATTTACGAGTCATTTTCACAACTTCTTTCAAAATTTGTATGTACTGTAATTTTCAAATGAATTAATCTACAACATAATTAATATGATCATAGCATCAGTTATAATCAGGAAAGTATCCAGTATTTCGTCCAGGGGGTGGGGGGCGCCTCGAAAGGGCCCTTCCCCAGCGTTGAAAGGGCCCCCTTACCAAGCGTTGAAAGGGCCAAACAAAACGGATGAAAAGGCACGTTTACAAGGATGGAAAATGCAGTATGACAGGTATGGAATAGGCCATACCAACTTTTAGGAGCTGGAGTTAGCAAACTGCCATATCAACTTTGGAACCAGCAACACCAATTTGGAATCAGCTATACCAACTTCGAATATTGTATTTTATTTTTGTATTTTGTGTAACTCTTAAATAAATTGCGCCGCGGAGCGGCGCGAAAATGTTGCGTCTTATGCCCTGGATATGCTTTCTCATCAATGCGTCGTATTGCGTATGGTGCGAACCTCTACAAATGCTATATTGTGCGTTTAAAAGTGCGGTAAAAAGGTGCTAAAGTGAACTATTTTGCCCATTATTTATAGGAAAGTAGCAACATATCACATAAATGCGCCGAGAGAACGGGGGCGTTTTTTTTCTTCTAACCCGCATATAATTTGATTTGTAGTTAAATTGTGCCGCGGAGCGGCGCGAAAAATTTGAGTTTTATTCCCTGGGACAACTGCATGCTGACTGGTTGTGAAAGGCCAGGGTCCCTTCAGGATTAGATGATCTAGGGGCCCCTCCAATCTATTCAATGCCCTTCCGACCTGTTCACTCATCTGGGATCAGCGAAAAGACATGATGTGGAGGTGGGTGTATACACACACATATATTATATATAGTATATATATATATAGTTATATATATATATATATATAATATATATATATATATATATATATATATATACATATATATACATATAGTATAGTACATATACATATACATGATACAGTAGTACATGATACATATGTATATAGTATACTGATATACATATGAGCTATAGTACTTAGATATACATATACATGATAGCATATACATAGGTCATATACATATACATATACATAGACATGTATAATATAGTATCGTATTATAGTACAGGTATACTAGTCTTATACTTATACATATACATATACATATTCATATACATATACATATACATATACATATACTGTATACATATTCATATACATATACATATACATATACATATACATATACATATAGCATATACATATATCATATACAGTTATACATGATACATATACATATACATATACATATACATATACATATACATATACATATACAGTATGACGATATACATATACATATACAGTATACATATTAGTATAGTAGTATCATATACAGTATACATATACATATACATATACATATACATGTATAGTATTATCGATATAGCAGTATTACATATTCATATATACATATACATAGTACAGTGTATAGGTACTATACATAGTACATTATTACATATCATATACATATACATATACATATGTTATACATATACATTTCTCATATCGATAGTCTTATCCAGTACATTCGA